>JASAMZ010003206.1:0-34102 GCA_030248115.1 Linhomoeus sp. GSCO2_2
CTGTGGTAGTATGTAATCTGAACGAAGAGAGGCAAACGATCGCCCATAGGTGCGCCGAACGGCCGCCTGCCTATGCCGGCCCCCATGCGCGCTCTACCTTTCCCTTCCCCATAATTATCTCCACCTTACCCCATCTTGGAATCTGTACGCAAATGAGTGTCTTAGGCTTACCCTGTTGGTCAGGGAAGAGGAGTCTCTTTTCGAAAATGCTTGACGAACAGCGCAAGCGGCAGCCAGGACTCCGTCGCTACCGGGATGATCTAAGACGACGACGTGATCGCCGCCATTCAACTTGTCAACAGTGGTGGTGCGACCACTCCGAAGGCCGCTGCCCAGTTCAACATTGTTGAGAGCACGCTGAGAAACCGCCTCAAGGGGGAACACAACAGCAGTGTTGGAAGACCGACAGCTTCTCCACTCCACTCCAAGAGAAGCTGCTGAAGCACTCTGTGATGAAGATTCGGAGCTGGGTATTCCCCGTTTACCCCTGCTCCAGATGCGGATTCCTCGCCAAGGGAACGTTGGACCGTGGTGGTGGACAGCAGAGTCGGTTCCAGATCTGCCTGCAATTGACTAGGTGTAGAGCTTCATGACCCTGCTACAAGGAAATTTCGCGGCGATTGGCGAAATGCCGTTTCAAGGAAACGAGCCGAAATTGGGAAAGAAGAAATCAAACGCTTTTTCCAGGGCCTCTGTAACGCGAGCCCTCCGACATACCAGCCGAGTAACATTTTCAATTTTGATGAGACGGCACCCGTTGACGACCCAAAGAAGACTGCTGTTCTTGGCTCCAAGAAGGGGACCAAGTACCCTACTATTGTCGGCGACGCCAGCAAGTCGTCCATTTTTCTCATGTTCTTTGGGTCGGCGGGGGGTCTCCCGTTGCCGCCATATGTTGAATACTAGTTCGAACATTCTCTAGCGACACGGGCGGTGTGCCATTCGATTGCGCGGGCTCAGCCCGCTCTGCGACCTTGAGTGCCCCCGCCAGGGGCACAAGTTTCAAACTTTGTCGCAGGCGGCTGGTTTGCTGCTTATTGCTTCGGGCACTGGTTTTCAGAGCCGCTTTCTCCTCACGCCAGGCTTCTGCCTGGGCGCAAGCCTATTGGTTGGCGATAATCTTGCCAGCCCACTTTTTTTTCTTTGTGCTACCAGTCTGCGACCAGACCCCCATTTGAGTCCCTTCGCGCTCCCTCCGCCCAGCACAGACCTTTGCGCAGCCGCTAGATGTAGCAGTGTTTAGGCCGCCTCAAATCTGAGTTTGGCATTTGGATCTTAGACCCGGAAGGCCCAACAATGCGAGGTCTGTATTTTTTTTTTTTTTTTTTTTTTTTTTTTATCCCTCCGCCCGTTAACGCAGCTCACCTAGATTCGCTTTTTTTTACTGGCCCCGCCAGCTGCTTCCCAAAGAAGAGTTCCCTAGAGTCATGCAAGAAGATGCCGGAAAACCTCTTCTACATTATTTTCGCAAACCTCGTCCTCCCGGGTTTAGAACAATTTTTTTTTTCCCACTGCGTACTTATGAAGTTCCGCTCAAGTCGCGTGGCCACCAGCACGCCATTGAAGATTCGAGTGGATTGATTCCCGCCGAGTCGTTTGCGCTTGACCTTACCGACTAAACTATAATTGAGTACTTTTCGCCCCTGACCAAACGCCGAAGCAATAACAGCAGAGACCCACATGCAGAAGCGGAGCACGGCTGGCCTCGTTTTTTCTTGGTTTGGCGTTGGTACTGCAGAAGTTTTTTGTGGTGGCTCTTTTTTTTCTTAGGACTGCCTTTCGGCCCACAGGCTTCAGCTACCAATCAACCAAGCGACACCTTTCTGACGCCGCTGTCTCCAGTTCAGGTTGTTAACACTGTGGAAGTGCTCTTCAACCTACCTCAAGCAGGCGATTAGCCAAGCTTGATTTTCAGCAAGCAGCAGAGTGGCACAAAACGATCAGGTTGGCAGTTTCTTCTAAGTATGATGATGAATAATGAAAAGGAGTGTGGCTGGACGTGTAACCATGGTTTCCAGCATTGACACCTCTTTCCTGGCATAGTGGGATCAAGGCTGTGGCTTTGTTGTTTCTCCTATCACGGCAAGTGCATACCGAGCATACATATGCAATGGTTCAGCTGTGCATTACCATGCCAGGCGAAGCAGCAGATACAGTAGACGGTGCGCCAATTGTTTGTCAATGACAAAGTTCAGGCGGAAGCAAGTGGCAGTGCAAACTGGCGAAAGCCCTTCTGCGTCATGTGGGGAAAGTGTGCTGGGGCGCTGCTTAGAAACGTCGTGCCCGAGGAGATCCTCCTCCTCGTCCAAGAAGTGAGCGTGGAGCAACTGGAGCCTGGACAGCCCGTGTCGCCGCCATTTACGCGACATGGATGACGAGCCGCGCTGGTGGCTGACGCGAGTGGTCGAGGTGTTAAAGGCTTAAACCGTGACGCCCACCTAGACTTCATGCGGCCATGCGGCCCTAAAGAGAAGTTCCACTGGCCAGCGACAAAGAATCGGCGTCTGGGTTGAGGAAGAGCGCATTTCTGGGACGCATTGTGGAATAACCCAGGTTGATCAGCAGCCCGAATTTCGCAGATTACCAATCAATGTTGAATCTTGCCACCAGAACGAAGGATCAAAATCTCCCTATCCATCGATGTATCTTCCATCCCCAGCAGCTGGCGCTTTAGCACGGGCAGCACGTAGCCAATCAGCTCCCAGATCCCCTCCTGAGCTCTCCTCCCACACTCTCTGACCTTCTTGCCCTTGAGACTAAGGGGGATGCCCTCCTTTTCGCAGGGATAACACAGTGCTCTCAACAGGGGCCATCGGTGGCACTTGTAATGCGGCAGCCCAGGGTGCCATTCGTCCAGCTTCTTGACACTGGCAGTCAGCACCCAGTAGGCCATAATTTCTATGGTGCGATTCATATGCTTGGACCACCTGATTTTCTGGTTCTCCTTGCGGGCAAAGTCTTGACGGAATTTCTCCAAAACTTTCAGGGACTTTCTGATCGAACTTTTCCACTCACGATTTGGTTTCCTGGCTTGTGGGTGTCGCATCACAGGCTTCGCTTTCTTTGGTATGCATTTCTCCCAAGGAACAAGCTCGACTTTTGGTTCCATACTTAACCAGGAGTGAATGTAGCAACCAAAACAGCCCTCTTTTATACCACACTTTACAGGAATGGCCACCATGGAGACTGGATTTGATGAAATGAGTCTGGAGCAGCTCATACATATTATCTCTGATGATCGATTGGAGCAGGTCCCATATAATTACCGCATGGTAGTTGTGCAGCCAAGGGAGCTGCCCTTTGTTTGGAGGGAGATGGTGAAGGCAGGGGGCACTGGAATCCCCCATCTTCTCGGCTATATGAGATATGTCAGGGAGGTTGGGAAGATTTATGGTTTCAAGGATGCCGCCATTCATTCTGGGCTGTCAAAGAAGAATGACAGGAAATTGATTGTGATAACTAGTTTTACCATTCTTGCTGTAGCGGTTTGCCTTGGTGGGTTTTACCTATTCTGGTGATGACAATGCAGCAGCATGGTATAAATACTCTGGTGTTTTGGCAAAAGAATCAGTGTATTCATAATGACATCTCTACTCAACTGTCAAGTGCCTCTAGGCCAATTTGTCAGATGTTTCACAATTGGTTACCCTGTTCACACTATGAGTTTTGTGCTTGATGAAATATGTCGCGACTGCCCTAGCGATCAAGAAGAAATCGTCATTGTTGACTTCTCCTCAAAGTTGAGGGAGAATGGAGACTCTCTCATGTTTGCCATCTGGCAGAGAGGATTCTTTAGCCCTCCACAAAGAAAGTTCACAATTACTCTACAGCAGTTCCAGAAGTGGAAGACCCCTCTTGTTTGAATGATGACTGCTACATATATAAATTTCGTCCAATGTGTATGCTGCCCATCAATGGAAGAATTGATGGGGTTGTGGTGGAATTGCTATATGAAGAGGCAGCAGATGGCCTGACCTCAGAAACAGCCAACTGGGTGGCTGAAAACCTGAGAATTGGTGGATCCTGCATATTTGTTGGAGATCTGCCACAGCTTGGTTGCATCTCATGCATCGACACCTTCCTGCTAAAGCAACTGAATGCTTCGGTGAGTATTTGTTGCAACAGTTGGTCAAGTGAAAGCAGGATAAATGTACTTCAGATGTTATTGAACAATAAGAAGGAGGGGATGACCCCTGGTCACTTCTTCCGGCTGGCGACAAGACCCCTATGCCAGTTTGAAACCAACAGTGGGCTGGATGGAACAAGAGCACATTGCATCAACATTCAGAAGAGACCTTCGGGAGAAAAGAGGATTTACAGAGTACCAATTGCTGCAAAGAAGAGACTTCATCCATCAAATTTGTTTAGACATTCTTGTCAGTTCACCAATTGATGCTGATTGCTTCTACTGTTTTGCCAGGAATAAAGGGCTCAACAATGAGAATACAAAAAGCATAACATTAACAGTGCAAAGGTAGCAACACTGGAACATGGGTTACACTACACCAACCTCCACATTGTGACCACATCTTTGACATGGTGCATTGACTTAAATCTTGACACAAAATATAGATTGACTCTGACACCTCTGCTTCAGTTCTGCACTCTCCTGCTGGACTTGTGTCTCCACACCCCATATCATGGCAAGATATTTCTACGCTACATATGGTGATGTGGTAAACTGATTGTAAACTGGCAGTGTGACCTCTGCCCAGAGGGTGATCTAATTAGAAGACCAGAGGACTACAGTGATGAAGAACTGTGATTTCCTATGTTGCTAGCTGATTTCTGTGCTGTGTTTGGTTAATCTTACCACAAACAGTAAGTTCCTTCTCCAGGTATAACAACAACAATATGGACACCCAAGCACCCGACTAAGCTGCAACATACCCAAAAGGAAAACTATCAAATGAATGTAGGTCTGATGGTTGGTTATCACAGAACACCCTCTTGTGATCATGTGTGAGGGTTAGCCTCTTTGAGATGGTAGTGGAATATATACTGAGAGTTTTCATATCCCTCTTGAGTTGATTTTCCTGCACCATCCTCAACTGGGCTGTATTGTCCCCTCCACACACCAAATCCCTAAGTGTGCAGTGATTTATAGCACAGTCCCTGCCCTTCCAGAGGGTTAGGCCCTTTGCCTTGACAATGGACTTTTCAGAGCCTGTCTCCACATTCTTGTAGAGAATAGTGTAGCACTTGGCTCCACCACAGGCCCAGGTCTGGATCTTGTTTGGATGCTGGCAGACATCCTCCTTTGTCCAATCTCCTGGATCAGTGTTAGTTGATTGGCCAGAGACTAGCAAGTGACAGACATTCATGGTCACTACCACACCATCACATACCAAGGTGGTTCCCTAGAGGCAGGGGAAATGGCTGGTCCACCCTCCTTTTGAACACTATAGAATCAGTGTCAGCATAGCAAAGATCTTCTGGAGGGATCTTCTCCATAGCCTAAAGGACTTGCCGTTTTGCCATGCTAATTGCTAAAGCTTAAATGTGAACCTCTCACTTCATAAAGTATGGTCCTAGCCATAGCTGTAGTCCAGATAGCCACTGGGAGAGAGGTATCCCTGACAGAGTTTATCACCAAATCCACAGGTTGGGTGGTGACCATTAGCTGGTCTTTGTTCAGTGGGGTCAATGACAAGACTTCATTATTGGGGCTGTCAAAAATTAAATTCAGAGCTGGCAGAGTGTGGATGATCTCCATCTTTGACTTTGATGGGTTCATGGAGAACCTCCCCCACACAGCATTGATGAGCTAGAGGAATTTAGTTAGAGCATGGATCATAATGATAATAAAGAAATTACAAATGACCTACAATTTTTGACACATAGCGGAGGGACTTGTTGGGGTGCTCAAAGTCCTCCCTGGTCAGGTTGGTATCCAGATATTGGTTGCTTTCCAGGATGAACTGATCAATTTCCTCATCAGTTTTCAGTTGGCTTGGGATGCCACTGTTCTTTAGCTTTAAAGTGTAGAGTTTCTTGATTAATGGGGCCAACAGGTCTGAGTTGGTCCTCTCCCAGATAAAGCTCTCATACACCTCTGAATCTGGCTACTGTAAAAGAAGTTAAAAAGAAGGCAATGGTGACTAGGTAGTACCCTGGATAGTGTAGCCCAGCTTGAGGCTCTTTTCTAGCTCAAAATTTGTCCATGCTCCAACCAGAGCCCTAGCACCCTCATCATGGTTGCACTCCTGTGCCTTGTCATCAGCACATTGTTGGCAGAGTGGGAAGCACAGGTACTTGTCTGTGTTCTTGTAGGCAAGATAGCCAGCATGCAGGTTCTGAGGGGGCAGAACTCTGCAGAGATGCAAGCTGGCTGAGGTGAGATCCAGCTCTTCAACTGGGATGTTGTAGTACACCAGTGGGGCCCCCAAGGGATAGGGAGCTGAACAATGGATGCCTTTGAATTGTAGATCACTCAGCTACATTAATTATGCTTGCTCACCAATGCAGTTGACATGAGGATACATGCTTGTGACATCAACATAGGTAATCTCGTCCATGTCATCTTTGCAGTCAAAGAATCTTCTGAAAAGAATTACTCATTGTTTAAGTGGTTGAATTGGCAAGAGACAGAGGATGCTGTACCTGAAGACCTCTGTGCGACCTCCATAGAGGAACTTTCTAGGCTGCAAGCTTCCCACAAATCTGTGGTTTTTGAAATAGGACCTCATCTGGCCAGAGCTCCTCAACATTCTCTCCACCTCACAGGATTTGTAAGTCACAACATAGAGGCCCTGATGTCTTAGAACATCCTTTCTCCTGCGAGTTTTTGCCATTTGGGCATAGTTCCTTTTGCCTCCCACTAGTGGCAGTTGGGTCATGGGGCTGGCACAGGTGCTACAGCCATGATACTCACAACCTGTCATGTGCTACAAAGAATTATTCACAGCTGGGCAGGGATGAATCCATGTATGACTCACCATCCACTTCAATGGCCACTCTGCCACCATTTGGAATACCGTCATATGGGGATAAACTAATCGATTTTAGAGGTTTTTCTTAAATACCGTCGCACGGGGATACTTTGCGGGGATTTCAAGGTTTACGGCAAATATCTTAAAACTTCTCAAACTGAGGCGTTCAACATTTTCAGCATTGATTGACCACCACATAATCTGCTCAATGTCACAGAATCATTCATAACAGCTTTACCAATTCTTAATTTTGGGTATTTTAGTAGCCTGCAAAGTATCCTTCCCAAAAAGGGATACTTTGCGTCTCTTGAATCCTATGCTAAACACAAGGGGGAACTTTGCGGGATTTTTTGCGCTGTTTTGCCATACGGCCGCTAGGCGGCGCTCAGGTCTGTGTGTTAACCGTGCGCCTGCCAGGCGGCGCTAGAGTGGACATATATGGATTGGATTATGGCAAGTGCGAATTGCGAGGGTGGCGAGTGCCTGCATGTACATGTAGGCTCCGTGGGCTCGTATCGCAAGGCATGTATGTACGCAATTGGCACTTTTAGCTACCGATTACCAGTGCTTTTGCACGCGTGAAACCAACCACGTTTGGTCCATGACATCCTGTTCTCGTGTTTTGTTTGCACGAACAATAGCGTATACTGCCGAACGGTATTGACGAATGGGAAGGGATGGTCAATGACGACACAGAGCGGACAGTACCGATAGCGTTTACAAACGGACGGACAGTAGCGTCTACTGACACTAAGTGTCGAGCGCGCCCGACTTTGCCAGAACAGTGAAGAATTTCTTATCGATAGCGTCTCTGGTCGCTTTGGTAATCTGCGAAATTCGGCTGCTGATCCGCCTGGGTTCTTCCACAATGCGTCCCAGAATGCGCTCTTCCTCAACCCAGACGCGATCTTTTGTAGCTGGCCAGTGGAACTTCTCTTCAGGGCCGCATGGCCGCATGAAGTCTAGGTGGGCGTCGCGGTTTTCGCTTGACACCTCGACCACTCGCGTCAGCCACCAGCGCGGCTCGTAGTCCATGTCGTAAATGGCGGCAACGAGCTGTCCAGGCTCCAGTTGCTCCACGCTCACTTCTTGGACGAGGAGGTCCTCGGGCGCGACGTTGCTCAGCGGCGCCAGCACACTTTCCCCACATGACGCAGAAGGGCTTGCACCAGTTGCACTGCCACTTGCTTCCGCCTGAACTTTGTCATTGACAAACACTAGGCGCACGTATACTGTATCTGCTGCTTTGCCTGGCATGGTAATGCACAGCTGAACCATTGCATATGTATGTAGGTATGCACTTGCCGTGATAGGAGAAACGACGAAGCCACAGCCTTGGTCCACTCTGCCAGGAAGAGGTGTCGATGCTGGAAGCCATGCTTCCTCATCAGGCGGCACGTTTTCGTTGTCGTCGTCGTCTTGGAAGAAGCTGCCAACCTGATCGTTGTGCAGCTCTGCTGCTTGCTGAAATTGGCTATTCTAATCGCCTGCTTTACATACATTGAAGCACTTCAGCAGTGCTAACAACCTGAACTGGAGACAGCGGCGTCCGAAAGCTGTCGCTTGGTTGATTGGTAGTGAAACCTGTGGGCCCAAAGGCGTCCTCCGTATTGCTGACGCGACCACAGGGCACTTCTGCAGTACCAACGCTTGCCCCAGGAGCAACAGCCACCCGTCTCCGCTTCTGCAATGGTCTCTGCTGCTGTTCCTTGCGTTTCGTCAGGGGCGCCAAGTGCTCCCTTATAGTTTTGTCGATCTGCTCAAGCGCAAACGACTCGGCGGGAGTCAATCCACTCGAATCTTCAGTGGCGTGCTGGTGGCCAGGCAATTTGCGCAGAACTTCATCAGGATTCAGTGGGAAAATCCCAGTTGTTCTAAACCCGGAAACGAGGTTTGCCCTCATCCTGTCTCCAAGGTTTTCCAGCATCTTCTTCATGACTCTAGGGAACTCTTCTTTGGGAAGCAGCTGGCGGCCACTGAAAACGGAGAAAATCTAGTGACTGCGTTAACGGGCGGAGGGATAAACGCAGTCAATCTAATAAGTAGAATCTGCAAACCTCTCATTGTTGGCCTTCCAGTCTGAGATGCACTTGCCCCACTCAATTTTGAGCGGCCTGAACACTGCTACATCTAGCGGCTGGCAGAGATGTGTGCTGTTCGGAGGAAAGCAAAGGAACTCGATGGAGTTCTGGTCGCAGAGTTCTAGCACTTCCTGGGAGAAGTGGCTGGCAAGATTATCGCCAACCAATAGCTTGCGCCCAGGCAGAAGCCTGGCGTGGGGGAGAAAGCACTCTTTGAACCAGTCCCTGAAGCAGTGCCCATCGAACCAGCCGCTGCGACTACGGTTGAACCTTGTGCCCTGGCGGCAGCACTTTTGGTCGCAGAGCGGGTGACCACGCAATCCATTGGCACACCACGTGTCGTACAAATGTTCCGACTTGTATACAACATATGGCGGCAACAGGACACCAGACGCCGACCCACAGAACATGACGGAAGTGGACGACTTGCTGGCGTCGCCCACAATGGTGGGGTACTTCGTCCCCTTCTTGACCAAGACAGCAGTCTTCTTTGGGTCGTCAACGAGTGCCGTCTCATCAAAATTGAAAATGTTCTCGGCTGGTATGTCGGAGGCTCGCGTTTCAAGGCCCTCAAAAAAGCGTTTGATTTCTTCTTCCCCAATTTCGGCTCGTTTCCTTGAAATCGGCGTCGCCAATCGCCGCGAAATTTCCTTGTGGCGGTTCATGAAGCTGTACACCCAGTCAATTCCAGGCAGATTGTTGGAAAACCGACTCTGCTGTCCACCACCACGGTCCAACATTCCCTTGGCGAGGATCCGCATCTGGAGCGGGGTAAACGGGAATCCCCAGCTTCCGATCTTCATCACAGAGTGCTTCAGCAGCTTCTCTTGGAATTGAGTGAAAGCTGTCGGTCTTCCAACACTGCTGTTGTGTTCCCCCTTGAGGCGGTTTCTCAGCGTGCTCTCAACAATGTTGAACTGGGCAGCGGCCTTTGGGATGGTCGCACCACCACTGTTGACAAGTTGAATCGCAGCGATCACGTCGTCGTCTGAGTAGTCCCGGTAGCGACGAGCGCCTGGCTGCCGCTTGTGTTGGCGAGGCATTTTCAAAAAGAGACTCCTCTTCCCTAACCAACGGATGCACTGACTTACGGAACGAGCCTAGACACTCATTTGCGTACAGATTCCAAGATAGGGTAAGGTGGAGTAATTATAGGAAAGGAAGGGAGTCGAGCGCCGCATGGGGGCCGGCGTAGGCAGGCGGCCGTTCGGCGCACCTATGGAAATTACCCATATCAATCTACTCACGTTCAGAAGAGGTGTGGGTCATAGGGGGGTGGCCGTGGGGGGGGGGGGGGGGGCGGCCATAAACTTCAGGCCCGCTCTTGCTGGGGGGGGGGGGGGGGGGGATGGACGAATGGACGATAGGAGCGGCAGAACGATACTCTGCCACTTCCCCGCCGCGCGCGCGGCCGAGTGAGGCGCCGAAACAATGACGGCGGCAGCGCCGCTGAGCCGAGGGACGAGGTAATGGAGTTGTTTTTCACACCCGCAAAGTTTCCCCGAGATGACTAAAAACTTCAAACATTGTTGCACAAAATCTGTGTCTTCAACATCTTGCTGTTGTGACCAACATAAGCAGAAAGTCCGTTCTCTTGCGCACATGGCAGTACGAAATTTGTCGCTTTGCCACTTAAAGTCAACGTGACATGTGCCGCTTCCTCATGGTGCACAAATTGTATGCCAACTGGGGAAACGACCACTATATCTGCACCAGCGCACAGTTTAATGTAAAAATTTAAAGGAAGACACAGTTCACTTGTGTTAAGATCATGACCAAAGTTTGGTTGGATTAATTTCGGCTAACTCATTCTATAGCAAAATACCACATCTTTTGCAGGCTATCCGCAAAGTATCCCTCTCCCGTAAAATATCCCCATACGACGGTAACTGTAGCATACAATAAGCTGCAGTGGCCTTCTTACCACAACAGTGCAGTTATGATGAGAGCAAAGGTAACCCTAAATATTTTTTGAATTGAGCTAAGCAGTCAAGAGTATCAGCTGTTTTATCACCGATTAATCTTTCACCCTGAACTGGGGATACACGAATCGTCTTGTTTCGTATGATGAGCGGGTGGGGATAAGTTAATCGGCCACGCGCGCTAGTTTCTTCTTCCTGTTGTTTTCGTCCTTTCTTCGTTGTTTTAGAGCCGATTAATTTATCCCCGTTTTGAAGACAAACTCGACATTCTGACCCTTATCGATTTCGCTGTTTGAACAATCGTCGTTCAACCAGCGTAACCAGATTCGTCAGCCAGAGCAGATTCTCTGGACATAAAGTTTACCACCATAGTCTGACTGTCATTGCCTCTATGTATGTTTCAACGAAAGATTGTCAATTGGCGTGCGCTACAGTGTTGGCCCATAGTTGTTGAATTACGGCTGTTGTGATCCTAAAATTTGTTGTGATTGAAGAGTGTATTCGCATGGATATGCCAACCAAAAATCGAGTCATTCTGGACCACTATGAAGTCGTCCTGTTAACCATTAATGCTATTTTGGTCGTGCGGTTAAAGTATCCCAGGCGATTAGTGTATCCCCATATGACGGTATGTTTCCATTTTGGGTCCTCATCAAGCTTTTTCTTCAGAACAGTGAATCCATCCACACTATAGGAGGAAAATTTCTTTTCCCTTTCGATCTGGATTTGATGTTCCTTGGCAAGCCAGGAGAGAAAGGTCTCAGCAAACTGGCTTACATGGCCATCCTTGTAGTATCCTCTAAAGCATGGAATTCTTTGAAATGGCCAGAGTTGGCAAAAGGAAGAAGAATAAAGTCACCTCTCTGGGATAGTACAAATGTCATTGTCTTCAAGATATTTGGCTCTGAAGAACCTGGATACAAAGGAGCTGCCAGTGCAAGCTGTGGAGATGGCATCCAAGCCACTGATATCTCCCACCTCTTCAACAAATCTCTCCACACACCCTTTCATTAGGGCCACATCATTTAGGCAGTATCTAAAGGAAGACCAATTCTAGGTTAAGTGACAGGCATGCTTTGCACATTATAACAACTCACTCCTCCATCTTGCTTCTCCAATCCCAGATACCATCTGATTCCACCTGGTCCTCCTCATACCACTGCTCAAATTCCTCTCTGTCTTTGGGTGGCATTCTCTCTGGTCTGAATAGTTGCTTATCTGGATAGTCCAGCATCTTGTTCTCATAGTCCTCACTGAAACCACTTGACATCACCAATGTATGTCTTTGTGCAAACAGTATCTAAAACCTCTTACTGAAAGAAGCAGAGAGGGAAGTGCCCTTTGCTTTGTAAACCAAAGGCTGTCCCCAGTGAGCGTAAGCTAGATGGCATATGAAGATAAGAGTCTCTGCAGATGATATTGTGCTGTTTGAGCTGCAGTTCCAGCAGCTTTTTGCCAACAGCAAGCTAAAACTGTGTATTTCAAGTTTGAGATATGAGGTGCAGAGTTTGAACTGCTTACGGGTTGCCAGTCCAACTTTAGGTCAGCCATTGCTCTGGCAAGGAAGATGTTGTCAAATCTTGAAGCATTGTGTCCAATTAAATATGTAGGCTTCTCCTCTCCTTCCTCATCTGGGGCGTTTTCCATAACGTATGTTAGCATTTGAGTGCTAACAGCTGCTTTGTCTGGGTCTCTCCAGAAACTGTGGTACTGAACATAAAACTCATGTGTGAATCATTTAGGCTATTTGCTTTGTTTGTTTGTTTGTTTCACACTACCTCTCCATTCCAGTCATAGAGCACTGCCAGGCATGGCTCTAGTCTTCCAGTACCAGCCAAAGTGACAGTTTCAAAGTCATAGTACAGCTTGTGACAGTTGGAACCATCAGGGGAGAATATGTGATGGTCTTTAACTTTGAATGGTTGCACAAAGCACTGAAACTCATCAAGTGTTCTGACAACAACAACAACAACAACAACAACAACAACAACAACAACAACAACAACAACATCATCATCATCATCATCATCATCATCATCAACAACAACAATAGAATATACATCATGCCTCTCCTCTTTGGGGTACTTCTCCCCACAGACAGAGCACTTCCTCAAACCACAGTCTTTGTGAGCCTCAGTAACAGGATCAAAGTGGCTGGAGATGTCTTTCACATTGCATGTGGTGCACCTCTGAGAGATTTTAAACAAGGGTTTAACTTAGAACTAAGATTCTATTTTAGCACATATGTGTGAAACCAACCTTGTAGTATTTGCCACAGTTTTCCACATGTGCAATAAAGCACTTTGCAGTATAGTAGACCATGTGGCACTTGCCACAATCCAAGTAGTCCTGCTTGATGTAGCCATCATTTTTGCAGGAGGTGTTCCCACATTGGACACAGACCCCAGCGGCTCGGCAGAAGTGCTCCCTGTTGTATGGAGTGTAGCAGTGCCAGCAATAGTGGTTGTAGCCCAAGTAGGTGGGCAGACTTGACACCAGCCAGTAGTGCTTTTTGTAGAGCAGCAGAGTAATATCTCCTTTTGCTGGGGCCTCAGGAGCAGAGTTATAGAGTAGGACAGTTCCCTCAACATCTACCACAGAGAGGTTGTAGTGGCAGAGAGAGACAGTCAAGGACAGAAGAGCAATGTCCAAGCCACCCAGATCCTCACTGGGCAGCACATCTGCCTCATGACAGAGATCCAGTGCAGCCAAGCGCAGTCTGTCCTGTGCTTTTACCGTTCTTCTCATGGCATCTTGTCCTTGCTCATTGCGGATCTTCCCCAGTACCAAGCAGGCAGCAGCACACAATCCCTCTCCCAGAACTGGATCTATGACACTCCTCTTCTTTTTGAGAAACTTGTCAACATTTGGGATCTTACGGAATTCTAGCTTGTCAATCCTTCTCCTACCACCTCCTCCTAGTAAAGAAACATGAAGACAGTTGTGTGGTTATTGTTGGTTTGACAGACAGACAGACAGACAGACAGACAGACAGACAGACAGACAGACAGACAGACAGACAGACAGACAGACAGACAGACAGACAGACAGACAGACAGACAGACAGGCAGGCAGGCAGGCAGGCAGGCAGGCAGGCAGGCAGGCAGGCAGGCAGGCAGGCAGGCAGGCAGGCAGGCAGGCAGGCAGGCAGGCAGGCAGGCAGGCAGGCAGGCAGGCAGGCAGGCAGGCAGGCAGGCAGGCAGGCAGGCAGGCAGGCAGGCAGGCAGGCAGGCAGGCAGGCAGGCAGGCAGGCAGGGAGGCAGACAGGCAGGCAGGCAGGCAGGCAGGCAGACAGGCAGGCAGGCAGGCAGGCAGGCAGGCAGGCAGGCAGGGAGGCAGACAGGCAGGCAGGCAGGCAGGCAGGCAGGGAGGCAGACAGGCAGGCAGACAGACAGACAGACAGACCATATCAGGCCAGACCAGACCAACCTGAGCTTCTTTCCAGCAGGCTAGCTGTGACTGTAAGGTTTTGATTGAGTTCAAATTCTTCGTTGCTCTGAGAATGCCTTTCAATCCTGTTTGTCAGGGCCTCTGCACTGTCATAGGACAGTGACATGAAGGGTATGTCAAATGAGCCACCAGGGAAGTTCTCATTCTCCAGGCTGATCTGAAATTACACCACGGTAACCATTTGGTAGAAATGAGATGGTGGATTGAGTAACAACTTTGTAGAAACTGGATGGCTTGTAACTTGCTCAGGGAGATTTCAAAATCACGTGAATGGCGCGTGGGCGGCACGTGAAGATTAGACCTAAAGGGCCGTTCTTTACGTAATGGGATATAGCCAACCGCAGAGAGGTAGTGGCTTCCAACATCGTCTGGATTGTCCACCTGGTCCCGAATTCGATCCATCAGAGTGGCAAAGAGATTGTTGAGCTCAAGCGAAGCGCTAATTTCATCCAATTCGTGCATTTTCAGTTCAATCTCATAGCGTAGTTGTTTGAGCTTAAACTTTGGGTAGGGGTCCACGCCAGCCAGCCGAATAGAGAACCACTCCGTTTGGGCTACCGTTACTGAAACAGAGCTGCCTAAGACGACAAATTGGAAACGAAACTTCGAACTTCATACCCTGCTCCATAGGCTCTTCGTCGGCCATCTCGTCGCACTTTTAGTTGGGAAAATTGGCAGTTTTCGCGCTGCAGGTCGGGAAAACCAAAGTTGTCGGCAGACAAAGCGCAGTTTCTCCGCGAAAACTACGGTGGCTTGTCTCAGTAAACAATAGGACTTATCGTCCGCGACACTGATTTTGCGACAAAGAATCGCCACTGAAATGGAAAGACTTCAAAGTTCTCGGCTAAGCAGAGCTCGTCCGCGCTCCGTCGCTTCTAGGAATCCGGATTACGGTAACGCCTCACGAATAGAAATGGAGCGCACGGCATTACAAGTGCGAGATTTATCGTCCGCGATTTCGCATCGAAAAACGCCACTAAAACGGGAAACTATGTACTCAGGGCTAAGCAGTGCCCGTCCGCTTCTAGATATTCGGATTACGGTAGCGCCTCACGCGTAGGAATGGAGCACAAATGGGCATAGAAGCACATAAAATGTGGAAACAGAATGAGACTTCGCGACTGCCACAGCCGTCTAAATATTCTGACGAAACGGCTGTGGGCGCTTTGCGTGCAATGCATGGCAACGTTGAAGGTTATGGAGCCAACAGTGTAGCTTCCATATGCGCGCACACAGCCATTGTTGTTTGGCGGGTCGGTCGGAGCGATTATCCAGTTGCGGCGGCTCTTTGAAGCAGAACGGAGATAATTGAGTCGCTCCGCCCACCGGCAGCACGCTGAAGGTAATTGCCGTTGGAACGGGCCTGCCCGAAAAGCATTGGGCCAGTCTGTGACTGGTACGACGCAGCCAGACAGACAGACGTCACGCATGACTGCACACACGTCACTTCAGTGTCGCGAAGTTCACAACCTATGGCAGAGCCAGTTTGTGACGTGAGTCACGCATGACTGCTCTAGCAGCACTCGTGGCTTGTCGCGCGTAGTATGACTGAGTCTACATTGCTACAAGGTCACGCATGAGTGCGCAAAGAATCTATTTAAGCTTCTCGTGAGCAACTTCTTTCATTTCTATTCTATTTTCAAATAAAGTTCTTGCCAAAATGAGCGGCCGAAAGCGCGTCGTCGCCCGCCCAAATTCTCCGACTTTGCACGATTTTGAAGACGCGAATGAACCTGCCAAAGTGAAAAGATCGGCGCTCCAAGATGGCGATGATGAGCCCACGCTCGATGAAGAGACGCGCAGACTATTGGAGAGAGAGGAAGAAGAGGACGAAAGAGCGTTGCTGGAGCACCTGAAGGTTCGCTAGTTCAGGCCGGGCGATAGTCTAACGTGCTGTGCGATGCGTCCGTTCGTCTGTTGGGCGCATCTTTCGAATGGGAGCATTACAGTATCTATGATTAACCTTTTCCAGAGCCGTAAGCTGAAGCTATACACTGGCAATAAGAAGTGGACTGCCAAGTACAGTCCCATCGAGAGTCCATATCCAGCGCTGCCGAACGATGCGACCAAATTAGATGTGAATGGTCCCAGCCGGGCGCCTGGAAGTACGCTATTACCATAACCCTCCTATGTACAACAACAGAACTATTGTGGCTATGTTTAGAATGGGTCTGGAGGCAAATTCCGCGACGCAAAGGCACAGCCCAGATCGCTAGCCCCCACAGTGCCGAAATTGGCTTGCACATCGCGTGAGTCTGTTGTACTGACGAACTGCATTCATTGGCATGTTGCAAAGATGGATTGCATTTAGGGAACTGTACTACTTGAAGAAGTCTGACCATACGTTGGATCGCGACGACAGCACTGGAATGGGCCGCATCCAAGAAGTCCTTTCCAACCAGTTTGACCTGTTTCCGAGCGAGGTATGTATGCCCGAATTTGAACTTTCGAATTTGGCGCTTACAGTAACCCATTACAGGTCCCGAGACTCGCCCTCGTCTGTATCAAGTTCTGCCAGCAAGAGTTGAAAATGAGCCTGGGCCAGATCCTGAAGCAGGATCTTACCGAAGTGTGAACCATGACAACAACAACGATTAACCTTGTCAACGCTGCTGTTTACTTACAACTGAATGGCAATGGGGTGGTGGTGGTCCTGTTGGGGTTAATCATTGTCCTTCTGCTTTGGTTGCGTTTGCCTTGGCGGTTATGATGACAGATGTTTACTCCGCAGGGCACGTTATGCAGGAGCAACGGTGGGAGCAGTAGGAGGATCAATGTTATCAATGACTTCTTCCAGCTCGACGCTTTCTCGCCTAGGAAGCAGAGGCGGCAGACCGTGATACTCTGGAAGCTCTACGCCAGCCGATCTCCTCTGGCGAGCTCGCTTTAGTCTTCGGCCACCAAAGCGCAGAACATAGAGAGTAATAAGAATCCACAAGGCTACGTCTCCATAGTCTAGCAATCTTCTGACAAAAGATGGCGGCGGTTGGACGCTGAAATTGGCACTTATTGTATGGTTGCACTTGAGCACATTGCAATGACGCACTTGCGAATGATAATCTCTCTTTCAAGCGTTGAATTGTCGTTGGTTGCCTGCAAGAGAAGCATGCTGAAATCCAATCGAAGCACAAACTACGTAGTACATACCTCTGTGAGTGTTTGGTTTTCCACCCTGGTAGCTCGAGTAGTGCGAAGAGTTGTTTTCTAAACTTATGCGCAATTATCCTCTGTACGTATTAGCTAGCTATACGAATTACCTTTACTCTTCGCTTCTTCTTCTTAGTTGTTGTCCTAGCAGTGGTTGTAGTTGTAGTAGGTGTGGTTGTAGTAGTAGAAGTGGTTGTTGTAGTAGTAGAAGTGGTTGTTGTAGTTGTAGTAGGTGTGGTTGTAGTAGTAGAAGTGGTTGTAGTAGTTGAGGTGCTTGTAGTAGTAGTAGTAGTTGGTGTTGTGGTTGTAGTAGTAGGTGTCGTTGTAGTAGTAGTTGTAGTTGTAGTAGAAGTGGTAGTAGTAGTTGGAGTAGTCGTAGTTGTAGTGGTTGTAGTGGTAGAACGCATTTCAATGGGCTGAAATGCTGCAGAAGAGTCACGTGACATGCCACACTGTCAAAACGAAGAATGTCACTACCGTGAAGAACAGAGGCGCTGCAGGCTCGTTGTAACTGTTGGAGCAGGTTGTGCAGTTGCTGAGGCGCAAACCTTCAGAAGTGCAAATCACATGCACATTGTTCAATTGAATATTTTCCAAGCACTGCTGTGGCATCCAAGTCAGATAAGCAGCCTAAACCATGCAATTGGCTTCATGCAAAAGATTGTTTGTTGAACAGACCGACTTGATCTGCAGGTATGTCGCTGAGACAGAGCAGGACGCTGTTAATCGACAGGCTGTCGCTCTGGGGATCGCACACCGCATATCTAAGTGAAGCCCTTCAACACCATTGACTCAAAGCAATCCCAAATTCAAGCCAGAACACACCCATTTGAGAAGCAACTGCATGTGGCGAAAACACAATTACTCGTGAGGAGGCCTATCAGCAATGGGCCGAGCAGGATAAACATGTTTGCAACTTCTGATTAAACACTGCAGTTTGGTAGATTAATGGAGCGGAAGGGTAGCGGTTCTTTGGGGAGGGAGGGGGAGGCAACAGCACGCCACCCACCCCACCTGTCACGATAGCAACAGAACATCAATGATCGCCTTCAACGTTGTCAACTTCTGGGGATGAAGAGACGGCTGCTCTTTTGGCTGCAATCTTCTTGGCCTGTGGCTTGGTCCCCTTGGTGGCCTCCTTTAGTAGTTTCAGTATCTCTGAGGGAAGAAGAGCCTTGATTTTCACGGAATTGGTCCCAGTGCAAATCTCCTTCAGAAGACGGATCGTGTCAAAGTGCATTCCGGTGGCGTCCTCATCGAACCCCAAGATGTACTTGAGCCCCTCTATCAGGTGACTGCCCACCAACGGAGGGGTACGGTAGACAATGTATCTAAAGTACGCAACAGAAATGAAGATTTGTTTATCACTCAGTGCGCCGCGCTTACCCATCGGACGTCATGCCAACTTTCTCTCGAATCAGGTCATACAGTTCCTTCATTCTATCCTTCTGCTCTGCAGTGGTCACAGCATCCAATAGCCAACTTGGCGCTTCACTAAAATACACACCAAATTAGGAGAGCTATAGGCCATGCGCTACCATACCTTGGCAAATCTTCTCCAGATTTGAAATTTCGGATCTCAGGGGCAATCTCCTCAATCTCATCTTCGTTTGACACCTCTCTCAGTGGGACTAGTTTGAACTTGTTGAACGACGCGCGACTAGTCATTTCTGGAAGACGACAGTCCTTCTCAAGTCGTGTCCTTCGCAACGCAGTGCCAATTCTGGCTGGCACTCCAAGTCCACTGTCAGAACCTGAAAGCTGCAATGTTGCGTGTTGAAATCATGGCTTCAGAAGCACTCCAGTGCACCCCGTATTTTGGTAGACTTCTTCCAATCTCAGGAAGCAGCCCAGCAGAGGAGAAGTGGGATATGCCAAGACTTTTGAGCGTTGGCAGTAGCCTGGGGCAGCCAAACAGTAGAATGCGAGACGCTTGCTTCGCCAGCCCACGGATGACCCGGCAGTCGGCGTAGAGGTTTTGGCAAGTGAATAATAGGGTACACCTGAATGAGCCTTTGCGAGCACAATTAAAGCTCTATTTCATCTGAAATACCTGTAGTGATGTCCAAACACCGCCCCAATATCAATAGACGTTGGGCCGTCCGAGGATATCTTGCCTAAACAGCGTCTGTGCATGCCACATGACGCAACAAATGGAAATCCATTCGTTACATACTCTGAACGTCGTCTAGAATTGTTGCTGTGGTGACGTCTCTTTCTGCCAGCTTTCTTTCCAAAGTAGTGATCAACTTCTCTCGTCTGTCGCTATCAATTGTCACAGTCTCAACGTAACTGGGAAGATCGTTGGGAGGGAATCTCGATATCCAAATGAAACGTGCGGGCACTTCTTGGAAATAGCGAGATGGATGGGAGACCAGCCGCAGAAGATATGTACTTTTACTGCAATAGAAAACCATTTTAAACTGGCGAGATACAGTAGTAATCGCGCTGCGCATACCCCGAACGAGTGGCCCCAACAAGAAAACATAGAGAACCAGTGATCAGTTTCAGATCCTTGGAGTCATACATTTACAATGGTTGAACTGACAGACCATCTGGAGTAGAGACTAGGTACTGGGTGGATATAAACACGACGAACGCCTGCACATCGCGTGGAATAGCCTTGCTGTGTGTAGTGCTTACAGTCACGAGGCAAGGATGGGTCGCCAAAATCACGTCAGCACTCGATTGGGCGAAATCGCTGTGGATACTGCAGTCGACGGCGAATAGTGGGTAGTGCGCTTTGTGCAGGTCCTTGCTAATCTAGAAATGGCGCCAATTTAAAATTTGAATTCAGTCAGCCACGACGTCAACTCTCATACCAGAAATCCTCCTTTGCTTCCAATCGGTCCTGAAACGTTTCATCAGGGTATAATCAGGCAAAATGGGCGCCAAAATTCAAAAATATTCATACCCAGACAAGTGCGCAGAGCAGAGTATGTAAAGGCGGCGCTTCCTGCAATGTCGCTCTGCAGGCTAGCTGTCCGCTCGTCAATCTGCACTTCGACCTTTGTGGTATCGAGGGCCAGAAAGCAGTAGGGATTCTTCAAGGAATCAACCAGGCTCGCTTCGCTAAAGGCCACTATGACTCGATCCGGAGGCGATTTTAGCTGCAGAAGGGGAGATTGCTTTCAAACAAGGAAATTTTGTTCTCTCACTTAGAAAGGCAACCTGAAGTTGGCCCAAAGAGGTCGTTGTCGCTCCAGAGGCCACAGAGTAGTTGACAACATCAAACACCTTGATGGGGATCTTCCAGGAGGCGTTTAGCGCCTTTGGGACGTCTACATTGGTCACCAAGTAGACTAGCTCGAGCATCTGATCCTGCACCATGATTTGGACTTCGTCCGCAGCGCTGTCTCGGTAAATCACCTGAGAGTTGACAACTGCAATCTTGTGGTTGCGGTTGTGAAAGCATCATGGATGTCTATCTACCAAGTCGCTTGGGTTCGTCTCCAGTTCAAGGCTGATTCGTTGAGTGCTGGGAAGCATGTACCCTTCCGCTTGCAGGAAGGAGACCAATGGGAGCTCGGTTGACAAGGTCCAATCCGCATCAGTCTGCAAGGCGAATCATAGTTGTGCCAGAGACATCCATTGGGGGAGGCTTAGACTTCACCTGCGATATCTGTTCCCTTCTCGCGTTAGCCGTTGTGGTGAGAGGGTTGTGCGGCGGCAGTCCATCGATTGCGAAATACGACTCATTAGAGACGACAGAATCCACAAAACTAGCGTCCCTGGTCAGCTGCAAGGAGGTGGCGTTGCCAATGGGCTTGGCATGACAATGATGAAGTCAAAGCATACATACCTGGTGCATCCAGTTGCTCAACCACAAGTCTGGCTCACTAAAGCTCAAGGCTCCATTGCAGTAGACTGTGGCTCTGAAATTGCATCGATTTAGAGAATCGGGTTATGGCATTGTTGGAACGATTGTGTCACCTCTTGAACATCGCCACGCTAGGGTTGGGCGCGGTACTGAAATTGGCAGGAGACTTCAACTTGTCGCCATTGGCATCTACCACACGGAGGGTTGTGATTAGCTTCGATCTCGAGCAGTCCAGTGCCAGTCGACTACTCGCGGGAAAGGAGTATCTTAAAATAAGCTTTAGTATCTTAGATGCAGGAGCACCCTCTTGAAGTGATTTAGATGTACCTTATGAAGTTTCCCGCTTGCAGCGTGAAGGGAAAGGTGACGGCTGTGGGACGGACAAATACCTTACGTACGCCGATTATTGCTCGCTGGGGCTTTTCGACGGGGACCACGCTTTTGCGCGGCTTTTTCATTGGGCCGTTTTCTGCCATCCTTAGCGACTTTGTCACCTTTTCGCGCGCTCGTTTTCTTCTTTCTAGAAGATTTTTCGCATTTTCTGGGCATTTTCAACAGAAATCTGATGCATTGCAAAAACTCACAAATGGAGCAGAACTCTAGTAGGCACTCGAATGGGCTCCTTTTAAGGTCCAATGGATCACCCTCGCTGTCATAAAACACAATGTCCACGTGATTGAGTAGTGCTGAGTTGTCAATTGGGCGTTCAAGCGCTGCGGTTGCTTTCAAACCCCCTTCGCTCGCCTTGTGTAGAATCCCGACGATAGGATACAGTTTGCTGAAATGAGTGCACATCAGCCATCATGACTAGAACGTTAGCTCCAGTGAATCTTACTCGTTCAGCAGAGTGAGTCTGACGCCTTCAACACACAGGTATATCGCCTTGTGTTGCTTGGCGGCTGCACCATACAGTCTCGCATCCACTAGTCTTATGTGAGTAGAGGTGGGTGGGATATTCAAGTTCTGCAGCACTCTGTAACTCTTCGATCCAACTTCCCTAGGCTCCAGCTTCACATTGACAAAACACTGGAGCACCCTTCCACTGTGGTTCATGCTTTGACCACTTGCAGCTGGGCTCCGTAATACCAGTTTCTCAATGGAATGGAGACGCCCAGAGGTCGCACAATGTACATGTATGGTTTTGCCGTGCGATCCACTCTGGCGACTTGATACAGCGCTGGGCTGTATGTTGGATTTGTCACCCCACCTCCAACGCGGAATGTCTGCAAAGAGGTTGTGTAAGCTGAGAAAGCCTTACGGCAACACATTGATCTGCACCTGCCGCAGGAGGACTCTAACGAGACTGCCCTCTTTGAGGACACTCGAATTTACTCCAGCGGGTTGCCAGGCAGCTTGCAACTTCAGCCTCCTTAGCAGTCGATCTTGATCGATTGGTGAGGAAAACTGAAGGTTGGAATATTGCCAAATGGCTAATCAATTCGGCAAAGACTCACAGAGTAGGGCGATTGATTCCCTAATCGTTTCAGTCGGCGTCCGTTTAAGGCCCTTTCTATTTCAGCGCAGATGAATTTCTTGGTCTTGTTTTGAAGAATATGACGTGAGATGAATGATTTTGCGTGTCTTATTAGGGCCTCTGCGGGAGCCGCCTGCAGTGCGCATCGCATGGTACATCACAGGGCAGGAATGCGACACAGCCATGTACATAGGTCACCTTGTTGGGAATCTGGCCTGTGGTAGAGTGCTTGATGGAGAAGCGATCCAACAGCCTTTGGAAGTCGCTTGATAAGAACTCTGTTCCCCTGTAACACATGGAGGTTTGCTTCTCACAAACTGCATCCAGAGGACAATCTATTGCTTACGAGTCAGTTATTATCTTGGTAGGTACACGTCCAGTACGCTGGAAGATCCTTCCCAATGCCAGTGCAACGTTCAGGCCTGTAAATCTGCCTCTGACCGTCTCGATGAAGGCGTAGTGGGTGAGTGCGTCACACCTGAATTTGCATGTTGGGAGTACTGTAAGGCTGACGTTCAAACGTTTAAACGTACAAGACAAGCAGCGCAGAGCAGCGATTGGCTCTAAGCAACTCCTTGGACAGGAATGCGTTGTCACCGTACCACAAGCTGTCAGCGCTTGGAGCCTGTGTATGGGGATTGACTGTCACTGAGCAATTAGTAGAACTGAGTAAAATTTTCTCACAATAATCACTCGACGTTGAAATTTTAGTCTTCTGTCCGCCTTCTGAGTATGGGCGGCAACAAACTCGCGCAGTAGACTTCGCAAATCCTCCAGTGGAACCCTAACACCTTCCAATGCAAGCCTACGATGATAGTTAGTTATCCCAATTAGATAGTTTGGGTTGTCGGCATCCAAGTAATCAAACACCAGCTTTTTGGCCAATTGCCCATCAATCATTAGTCCTTCTTCATTGGAAGCTCTTGCCAACAGAATGGCTGCCACTCTCCAGTCTCCTTGTGGCGATGAGCTGCAGCCTTATACCACTCTTTCAAATGGCGGTCATCAATCTCAAGCTTGTCCAATCTCTCCATGGCCAACTGCTCGCTGTGATATTTGTGGATGAGTTCAGGATCAAAGCTGAACTTCTGTTGTTGGCCCTTGCGTCTAAAATTGCTCTACACGTCTCAAGAATGTGGTTAGGATTGGTGAACCTGCACCTCATCCACTGAATGCAATCCTCAATAAGATGTGGGGATTCCAGTAGTGCTGCCTCCAGACCAAGCAGTCTCCTCGCGCGTTTGCAGAACTCTTTTTATACTCCACAAAAAATGTGGAGTATATAGCGTTTGTGCGCGAAACGCAGTAATTTCTAACGGATGGTGTTCGCGCGTGCAGCGGCCGATTTGCAAACGGTCTTTTGCGTTGGGTAGGCCTAGTAAGTGGGCAGGGTGGACACCAAACGGGGTCACGCTGCGGGACCCTGTTGGCGGGAAATTCAAAAATTTAAATTTTCAAAGTACTGGAAAATGGGTTGAGCAAGGTAGAACTCGAGAAAGTTGCATATAATGGTATATACTATCTTTTGATATGTTGTAGTACTCGATAGGGCCGAGGGTGCAAAAAAAGAATTGGATCGCTGCGGGACCCATTTTGGCGCCAAATTTGAAAAATTCGCGATTTTTGGCCCCGGGTCGACTTTGACGGGCTGCTGTGCGAGCTAGGTAGCAGCTAGAACGGCGAGACCACTCTTGTTGCTCCTTCCCAGATGTCCTCTATCGAATGAGCCATGAACGGAGAAAATCGGGCGAAACACAAAAAACTTTCTTACACTGCGACTTTTTTGACCCCGGGGTCGAAAATTGCGATTTTCGCATTTCGGCGTCTATAGCGCTCGAATGCGTTGCCGAATCGTTCCAAAAGTGGTTTCAAACGATTCTGCGCTTAAATCTGGCCCAGAAAAGTATTTTTGACAAATTTGCAGAGCTACAGTATCCCTGCCGCGTCCATTTGAACATTGGGTGTCGGGTCGACTTTCGCGACATTATACTCGATTTCGGGGTTTTCGGGGGCGCTGATTACGAATTTAGCATTCGCTTATTGTTTAGATGATGTTTAACATACTTATGACGGATTTGCATGCTACCGTACCCCAAGTGCAGAATTTCGGTTCCGGGGGTCCATAGGAAGCTAGGGGTGTTGTATGTCGATTCTGGGGTATTCTGGGATGTAGATCACGAATTCGGCATTAGTTTTGCGATTGGGAGTACCAGGAGGCCACAACAACAGAGGAGTCACCGTTCGTAGGAGTTCAAATTTGTGGAGTATACTGCGTCCCCCGGACGACTTGCCTGGTTGACAGAAGCTCTCAACACACTTGCATGTTGAACCTTCGTGGGCCATTGGTTGACGATTAGAGGCGCTGGACTAGAGAACAACAAAGAATGATGAGTGCCTATAATTGGCGAGCCCGTCTGCAGCTGATCATCAGTCTGAATCAGTTCACTTCTATCACAAGGTAATTAGAAAAAGTCGGGTGAGATGGAGAATTCAATGGTGGACTACAGTGGGACGACTGAGACACAAGTCGCTCCGGTCAAGCCGAGACGCAAGCAGAGTCGCCCAAAGAAGCAGAACGATGTTCCTGTCAAGCGCCCATCGAAGACCTCTGTTCAACGCAGAGTTAACAAGACGATACGCCAGGTTGGACGGCTTGCCATATTTCTTCTTCCTGCAGCAGCCGCAAACTTCATTGTAGGTCGCCAAGGGGACCCCAAGAAAAGCTCGAAGAACTGCAGGCCCACGTGACGTCATGGTGAAGTTTGTGGCTGAAGTATTGACGAAGATGTGGAAGGAGCAGCTATCAAACACCGACCTCTGTGAAGGGATCGTTGACGAGGCGCTTCGAGCTACTGGACAACATCAACACATGAAATAATTGTGGCAGCAGTGATTTATCGGCCTGTTTGTCTGTTGGGAATGGTTTCAGTGGCTTGTCACATATAAATTGCTGCCGATGGCACTGATGGGACAGTCTGACCATGGATCAACATAATAAACGCTCGAGAACTGACTTCTCAGAAGCGGAGCACATAGGGAGGGTCAAGGTTGAAGCAGGGTGGCCAAAGAACTACTTTCTTCGTCCAAAAGCCAAAAAAACCCTTTATACTTTTTCCCCCCCTTTCCCCCATTCTCCCCAACCCCACCCCCCCCCCAAAAACCACCCCCCCCAACAAAAAAAAACCCTGGGTTGAAGACCTGCGAGACTTTTTGGTCGTTTACAAACTGCACCGAAACGAGACTCGTGATGTGTTTATCCTATCTGTTCTGCTGGCGTCAAGAGAAGAGACTGTCACTACAAGCTGAAGGCAATCACAGCAGAAGATGGCAAAATTGTCGACATATACACCGCAAAGCATATGGACATGTGCCAACACGTGAGTCTACCAAAATTGACAAAGCAACATAAAATAAGGTGATCTATTCTTTAGAGAGGCTCCACCTGGCCATACCTTCCAGTACTGTGGGGAGATCCCGCAACTCTCATCAAGCGGGAGGAGCTAGATGTGTTCATTGTTGGTGGAGTGTTGCGTTCAAAGCGCCTCTTGCCTCCACATGTGTTGACGGTATGCTACACGTACACGCAGTCTTAAGTGTCCAACTGAGTTGTTTTTCTCAGATTACAATCGACAAGTCATCACTTGGTGCGATTGGCTCAAAAAGCGTTGATCTGCTCAGAGCCAACCATTTAAAGCAGGCGATTGAAGGGAGGTATATGTGTTAAGGTGCTTCTTCATAAATAAGGCACAACTTGTGATCCATCTATAGGGCTGCCGTGAACCGCTTCACGAGCGTCAAGCTGGAATGTGACATGAAAGGAGCTGTGGTGCGCCTCTTCGATGGAGACACAGAGTACGAATCAGAATACTTCGAAAAGGTCACCCTTGAAATGACGTCCATAACAGATGCCCGCCTAACATTACACGCCAGAAAGTGATACACTATGATACAGCCTGGATATCACTCAACCGCTGATAAATATATGCCTTTAATGGACCCTCATCACTGACACACCCTTCGTTGATTACCTTTAGTAGTGCTAAGCGCATGCCGTGAGAACGATCAGCGCATAGGGCAAATCTACGCATGATCTCTTTGCGGTGGCAAGACAGTACTATCAAAATACCTCCACCTTCCAACCTATGACGGGCGGCCCCTAATACATATGCAAAGTCGCTGTCAGGCATCTCTGTGATCATAATAAAGGAGTACTGTAGCTCATATCCCCCCCCCCCCTAGAATTTCAAAAATTTTCGCCTGCGGCGCTTAAAAATGGCAAAAATTTTGCCTGCGGCGCTTAAAAATAGCGAAATTTTCGCCTGCGGCGCTATATTTTGGACGTTTTTGACCAAAATTAAGCGATTTTTGGCACTTTTTGGTCTATTTTTGCAAAATTTTCTTATTTTTTGGTACTTTTTTGGCAAAATTTTTAGGTCATTTGACCCCCCCTCCAGGGGCCACAGACCCCCCCCCCCCCCTGAGGGGTCCTATACCCCCCCGACCCCACCCCCCCCTGGCCGGTTGGCGCTTACACGTATGCACATTGGTTTGTTCCCTAACACTCTTATAAGAGTCGCGCCGCAGACGGGAGACGGATTTGCGCAGAGCGAATTCGCGCGGCGACTTTTGGGAAATCAATGGTAAATCGCCAACGCTGCGTCGTAAGATTACGGGGTTGATTTTCCCGCATGCCCAGACTAGCAATCCAGATTTTAGCGCAATTTTCAGAAGAATCGTGTGCGCAGGGAGTTGCATTTTGCATTTGTCCAAAGTCGATGACAATTTTTGGCCGGCTGGGGGAAGGGTGCGCGCGCGGCAAAGTTTTGCGCCGGCCGCCGAGTAAAATTCGAGACGCCAGTTTCGGCAGTGTTGCGCACAGAGTTTGGACCTAGCTCCGAGTGCCGCGCATTGAATAAACGATCGTCGCGACACTTTGCGCCGTCTGCGGCCGCGCCGCACACAAAACTTGGCTGCGCGTCTAATTGACAGTCGGGCAAATTTACAAAGTCGGACGTTTGCGGCTGAGCCAAATGTTCGAACTTCTTCGTTTGAACCAAACGTCGGCCAAATAATCTGAAGTTTGCGTGATTGCGACTTGGGCTATGTTCGGACTTCTGGTGACTGAACCAAACGTCTCGTGTTTGCTTGTTGCGAGTTTTGCCAAATTGCAGTGTTCACAAAGTGGCAACGCCGAACCAAACGTTTTATTTTGGGTTGCTGGAAATTTGGGTTTGCAGTCGGTTGCAGACGTCGGTTTATTTCATTGCTGGCACTTGTATAAGTGCGTCCCACTTCTGCGCTGAAGTAAAGCCGCGCGCGTACACAATCTACACTGCGAGCAGCCATAGATAGTCCGCGACCAGTGCAGCCTGCGTACAATGCACAGTCTATATTGAGAACCGCCATACACAGTCCGCGGTGACGGCCAGTGTTGCCTGCGTATAGTGCTGAATCCGAGAAACTTTGAGGCAGTGGTTCAGCACCAAGTGAGACAACATTTTGACAACACTTGGATGCGCAATGACAGTAGGGCCATGTTCTCCAGCGCGTGAGTTGCGCGACATCAGGTTGCGAGTATCCGATCGAACGCGTGAGTTGCGCGACAACGGGCAAGCAGTCGGCGCAAGCCACACCGAGACCAGCAATCCCGAACCATTGTCAGAAGCTGCAGTGCGTCAGCAGCGCGACATTGGTCTCTGAAGCTGCAACACGTCAGCTGCGCGACATCGGTCTCTGAAGCTGCAGCGCGTCAGCTGCGCGACATCGGTCTCTGAAGCTGCAGCGCGTCAGCTGCGCGACATCGGTCTCTGAAGCTGCAACGCGTCAGCTGCGCGACATCGGTCTCTGAAGCTGCAGCGCGTCAGCTGCGCGACATCGGTCTCTGAAGCTGCAGCGCGTCAGCTGCGCGACATCGGTCTCTGAAGCTGCAGCGCGTCAGCTGCGCGACATCGGTCTCTGAAGCTGCAGCGCGTCAGCTGCGCGACATCGGTCTCTGAAGCTGCAACGCGTCAGCTGCGCGACATCGGTCTCTGAAGCTGCAGCGCGTCAGCTGCGCGACATCGGTCTCTGAAGCTGCAGCGCGTCAGCTGCGCTACATCGGTCTCTGAAGCTGCAGCGCGTCAGCTGCGCGACATCGGTCTCTGAAGCTGCAACGCGTCAGCTGCGCGACATTGGTCTCTGAAGCTGCAACACGTCAGCTGCGCGACATCGGTCTCTGAAGCTGCAGCGCGTCAGCTGCGCGACTTCGGTCTCTGAAGCTGCAGCGCCTTATCCATGGGCTATAGACTCTAGTCCTCTCTACTAATCGCGCGCTGTCCTCTCTACTAATCGCGCGCTGCTCTCTACTACTAATCGCGCGCTGTCTGTTTGTCTGTGAACACGATAACTTTCGACAGCGGCGATGGATCCCGGACATCCTCCCTACTAATCGCGCGCTCTCTGTCTGTCTGTGTGTGTGTCTGTGTGTGTGTCAACACTATAACTCTCGACAGCGGCGACGGATCCCGGACATCTATACATTTTCGGAACCGCCTTCCGCCGGGCACCATCTGGCCGAAGTTTGGTCTTGGGCCGCCGCCTAAATTCGGTCGAAATTCCGAAAATATCGTTTTTTTGGCACATTTTTGGCGCTAACTGTCGACTGCGGCGGCGGATCGCAACGAGCCGTGCATCAACGGAACCGCCGTTCGACGCTGCACCATCTGGCCAAGTTTGGTCTTTGGCCGCCGCCTAAATCGTCCGAAATTCGCGATATTCGGGCAAAATTCGGCCGTTTTCGGAAAAAATCTACCACACAAAGAATAACAAGCCTCCGACACGCGGGGGCGGAAGGGGGCCCTCCGCCGCGGGGAGCCCCACCTGCACCGTCGGAGGACTTCGGGACCGCCTTTGCGGTTCGCTGAGAGGCCCAAGGTGAAAACAAAATTCCTTACACCCCGACAAAACCCCCGCCAAGGGGGGGTTCCGCCGCCCGACAAGGACCGGACAACGGCGCACGAGTCACGGCCAGAGGCGAAGCGCAAAACGTCGGTTTGTCTTCTGACCAAGAACGGCGCACGGGTCACGGGCACACGCGAGGCGCAAAACTTCGGTTTGTCAGGTGCCACTCGATCTCTGAAGCTGCAGCGCGTCAGCTGCGCGACATCGGTCTCTGAAGCTGCAGCACGTTAGCTGCGCGACATCGGTCTCTGAAGCTGCAGCACGTCAGCTGCGCGTCATCGGTCTCTGAAGCTGCAACGTGTTATCGACGGGCTATAGACCCTAGTCCTCTCTACTAATCGCGCGCTGTCTGTCAGTCTGTTTGTTTGTGTGTTAACAAAATATCTCTCGACAGCGGCGACGGACCCCGGACATCAATACATTTTCGGAACCGCCTTCCACGGGGGACCATCTGGCGGAAGTTTGGTCTTTGGCCGCCGCCTAAATTCGGTCGATCGACTGCCGCGCCGCCTGTCGGATGACGTATTTCGTCTATCCAATCACTGTGCGTCGCGAGCACGCATCGGTCCAATGAGTGCGCGTGGCACGAGCGACCGCCTGTGTCGCGAAGCCGGTGACGTCGGACTATTGATTATATATGCTGCTATAGCGGAGGTTCGACGCTCTTCACTCTACAATACCAGCGGGCCGTCCCGCGCTGAAGCAAAGCCGCGCGCGTACACAATCTACACTGCGAGCAGCCATAGATAGTCCGCGACCAGTGTAGCCTGCGTACAGTCGCGAGTTGCGCGCCAACGTTGCGCGCCAACGGGCTCCGAATTCCGCTCGAACGCGTGAAATGCGGCACGTCAGCTGCGCGACATCGGTCTCTGAAGCTGCAGCACGTCAGCTGCGCGACATCGGTCTCTGAAGCTGCAATGCGCTATCGACGGGCTATAGAGTCTAGTTTATACACGAAAAGAACCGCCTTTAGACTAGACTAGCTAGACAGACAACCGATGTGGTGAGGCGCCGCTTGCGCGTTGCATATTGGTTCTGTGATGCGGCGGATTCCGAGAACGCTTCCTTCCTTTTCCACTTGCGTAATGCGTTGCGAGAACTCAGCAGCGAGACAAAAGAGTCAAAGACAGACAAAGAGAAGACGCGGCGCGACGATCCGGCGGTCCAATGTAGGCGTGGCCTTACTCAACGCTCAGTAGATGAATGCAGTTTAGTTCCCAATCTAATAAGTCTGGGTTTCCTAAGTTGAACGTATGCTAGCGCTTAAGCGAGCGAAGTCACCCAAACTGGTAAGGTTGAAGTGATGTCTGACGCATAAAGCATTTTATGCATTTCAAGCGGCATCAAAAGATGATATGCAATTTTGCGAACTTTGAGGCTGTCTGGGATAGATCCTCTATACTAATCTCGCGTTGTCTGTTTGTCTGTGAACACGATAACTTTCGACAGCGGCGATGGATCCCGGACATCTATACACGAAAGAACCACCTTCCACCGGGGACCATCTGGCGGAAGTTTGGTCTTTGGCCGCCGCCTAAATTCGGTCGAGCGACTGCCGCGCCGCCTGTCGGATGACGTATTTCGTCTATCCTATCACCGTGCGTCGCGAGCACGCATCGGTCCAATGAGTGCGCGTCGCACGAGCGAACGCCTATGTCGCGAAACGCCGGTGACGTCAGACTATTGATTATATGCTGCTATAGGGGAGGGTCGACGCTCTTCACTCTACAATACCAGCGGGCCGTCCCGCGCTGAAGTAAAGCCGCGCGCGTACACAATCTACACTGCGAGCAGCCATAGATAGTCCGCGACCAGTGCAGCCTGCGTACAGTGCACAGTCTACATTCAGAACCGCCATACACAGTCCGCGGTGACGGCCAGTGTTGCCTGCGTATAGTGCTGAATCCGAGAAAGTTTGAGGCAGAGGTTCAGCACCAAGTGAGACAACATTTTGACAACACTTGGGTGCGCAATGACAGTAGGGCCATGTTCTCCAGCGCGTGAGTTTCCGCGGGCTATAGACTCTAGTAGAGTACTGGCCGTTCCTTCCCGTTGCAGAAGAATTCCTGAGATCTGAATACCTTGGAATGTAGTCGTCAATGGCCGTAATGTCCTGTTCTGTTGCATGATCTGTCCTGTTCAAGGTCTGTCCGTTGCAAGGTCTGTCCCGTTGTGAGCCAACGGCGCTGGTCGCCTCGCACGCGCGCCGCAACGTCCGCCCTGTTCATTGTCAAAGTCTGACCTGTTGCAAGATTTGCCCTGTTGCAGGGTCTGTCCTATTGCAGGGTTTGTCCTGTTGCAAGGCCTGTCCTATTGCAAGGCCTGTCCTGTTGCCAGGTCTCTCCTGTTACAAGGTCTGTCCTGTTGAAAGATCTGTCCTGTTGCGACCCAACGGTGCTGTTCGCCTCGCGCGACCATCCTGTTGCCACGTCTGTCCTGTTGCAAGATCTGTCCTGTTGCAAGATCTGTCCTGATGCAGGGTCTGTCCTGTTGCAAGATCTGTCCTGTTGCAAGGTCTGTCCTGTTGCAAGATCTGTCCTGTTGCACGATCTGTCCTGTTGCAAGATTTGCCCTGTTGTAAGATCTATCCTGTTGCAAGATCTGTTGCGGGTCTGTCCTGTTGCAAGATCTGTCCTGTTGCAAGATCTGTCCTGTTGCAAGATCTGTCCTGTTGCACGATCTGTCCTGTTGCAAGGTCTGTCCTGTTGCAAGGTCTGTCCTGTTGCAAAATCTGTCCTGTTGCAAGATCTGTCCTGTTGCAAAATCTGTCCTGTTGCAAGATCTGTCCTGTTGCAAGGTCTGCCCTGTTGCAAAATCTGTCCTGTTGCAGGTCTGTCTTGTTGCAAAATCTGTCCTGTTGAAAAATCTGTCCTGTTGCAAGATTTGCCCTGTTGCAAGATTTGTCCTGTTGCAAAATCTGTCCTGTTGCAAAGTCTGTACTGTTGCAGCGTCCTGAAGTCTGTCCTGTTGCAAGCTAATGGCGCTGACTGCCTCGCGAACGCGCCGTACAAAGCGGCGCGCAAAACAAATGCTAGAGAGCGGGCCGATTGTCCTGTTGCAAGATCTGTCCTGTTGCAAGCGAAATAGTCGCTGAAGCGGCTTGAATTGCCTGCGCGAGCATTGTCGTACTGTTCGGCTCTGTTGAATTGACATTGCAAGGTTCTCTGCTGTACCGCGCACTGCCGCACTGTTCGCTTTTGCAAGGCTCTGCTACCGTGCATTGCCGTACTGTTCAGGCAAAGCCTGCGTTGAAGGCAGGCAGCAACAGGCGACGCTGGCCGTGCAGCGATTGATTCTCTGCGGCCGATCGATCGAAGCGAGCGAGCTTCTCTGCGGGACGCCGCTGGCGTCCTGCTGGCTTCCTAGCGCGTGCGTGCTGAAGCTTGGCGTGGCGAAGTGCTAGCGAGGCAAGCGCGTGCTGAAGCGTCGCGTGGCGAAGTGCTAGGAAGGCGAGCGTTTCAGACGGACACTACACCTAGCTAGCTTAGTAATGTAGATTAAAAAGTAATAAAGAGTAGAAAGTAATAAAAAGTAATAAAAGGTAGATCAAATTCTTAACGAGTAGGTAAAAGTAAGTAATTTCACCCAAAATCTCATCGAGTAAGTAAAAGTACTTTTACTTACTCCGGCAACACTGGTCATGACCATGGTCAAGGAGGAATACATGTTGTAGAACACCATGCATGCTAAAGCACAGTACTACCCGAATAATATTGTACAAACAATACAACCGACCGAAATTTGGACGGCGTAATGGAATGCTACAGTAAGACGATCCTATAACTTGGGATTGCGCGTGCGTAGACGCCTATCTCGACCCATCTTATTTGGACGGCGTACTGTAGCCGCGGCAAAATTCAATGGCGACCGATATTTTCCTAATTTCGACCCAATTAGGGCAGCGGCCGAAGACCAAACACAGGAGACTTTGGTCAGCGTCGAACGGCGGTTCCGTTGATGCACGGCTCGTCGCGATCCGCCGCCGCAGTCGGCACTTAGCGCCAAAAATGTGCCGCGCAGACGATATTTTCGGAATTTCGACCGAATTTAGGCGGCGGCCGAAGACCAAACTTCGGCGAGATGGTGCAGCGTCGAACGGCGGTTCCGTTGATGCACGGCTCGTCGCGATCCGCCGCCGCAGTCGGCAGTTAGCGCCAAAAATGTGCCGCGCAGACGATATTTTTGGAATTTCGACCGAATTTCGACGGCGGCCCAAGACCAAACTTCGGCCAGATGGTGCCCGGCGGAAGGCGGTTCCGAAAATGTATAGATGTCCGGGATCCGTCGCCGCTGTCGAGAGACCGGCGGAAGGCGGTTCCGAAAATGTATAGATGTCC
>JASAMZ010003208.1:0-18359 GCA_030248115.1 Linhomoeus sp. GSCO2_2
CTTTTGGAACGATTCGGCAACGCATTCGAGCGCTATAGACGCCGAAATGTGAAAATCGCAATTTTCGACCCAGAAGTCGAAAAAGTCGCAGTGTCAGAAAGTTTTTTGTGTTTCGCCCGATTTTCTCCGTTCATGGCTCATTTGATAGAGGACATCTGGAAAGGGCGCCCAGAGTGGTCTCGCCGCTCTGACTCCTCCTAGCTCGCACCGCAGCCCGTCAAAGTCTACGGGGCCAAAATTCGCGAATTTTTTAAATTTGGCGCCAAAATGGGTCCCGCAGCGATCCAATTCTTTTTCGTGTTCGGCACTATCGAGTACTACAACATATCAGAAGATAGTATATACCATTTTATATGCAACTTTTACACATTCTCCTTGCCCAACCCGATCAGTACTTTGAAAATTTTAATTTTTGAATTTCCCGCCAACGGGGTAACATTGACACCCCGTCGTGTCACCCTGCCCACTTACTAGGTCTACCCAACGCAAAAGACCGTTTGGAAATCGGCCGCTCCACGCGCGAACGCCATTTAGTCAAAGTTTCTGCGTTTCGCGCACAATCGCTATATACTCCACAGTTTTTGTGGAGTATAAAAATTATTGCTTGCCGCGCTATAAATAGCACAAATTTTCGCCTGCGGCGCTATAAATAGCAAAAATTTTGCCTGCGGCGCTATAAAAGGTGAAATTTTTTGCCTGCAACGCTGTAAACACTGAAAATTTTGGCTTCAAGACCAAAAATAGCGAAATTTTCGCCTGCGGCGCTAAATATACGGAAATTAGTACTAAAACAGCAAAATAATTTTTGCCCCCCCCTAAAATTCTTTTGCCCCCCCCCCCAGTTGCCAATCCTGGCTACGCCCCTGGCATCAATCTTCACTTGGTGGGAAGCACGACTAATTTTAGGCACCGTGTAGCTCCAATTATCGTCGAACTCACAGCAGGTGGACAATCTGGGCCGTCTGGTGGCTGTCTTCCGAGATGATCTTCTTGGCGAAGTAGACCAGTTGTTGGTGGCCGTCGTCCATGCGCTGGGGCACCGCCGGCGTCAGAATCAGAAGCGCTTGTCGAATGACCGCCTTCGGCTCCTGCTGGTGGGACTTGAGCAGGCTGTGGAACACCTGCAGAAGACGCATCAGGTGGTAGGTAGTCAGAGAAAATTTGAATGGACCTTCTGGGAAAGTTAGATACAAAGAGAGACCTGTAGGACGATCTTGCGATTGATGGCGAACTTGTCGATGATGTGGGCGATGAGCAGGTGGCCGTAGAACTTGGTGGTGGGGTCGTGCTGGCAGCTCTGCTGCAGACAGGGCCAGGCAAACAGCATGAACTTGCGCAGACGGCCGCCCTGCTTCCTGCCGAGGGAGAGAGCCAAAGTATGTACTACGCGGAAGGAAGGGTGACGGCGGCGTCTAGCAACCACCAACTTGCTGCTGCTGTCGTGAATGTGGTCGGCGGCGAACTCGACGAAGAGGCAGCACAGCTGGTAGAGCATAATGTGCAGGCCGTCGGGCAGACTCTGCTGCGCCCTCTCGGAGCTGATCACATCCGTCACCAGCAGAGAGACAAGATTGTCCCGGTTCTCCTCGTCAGGGTTCGCCGGCGTCCCGATCAGCTGTGGGACCAGTGCGCAAGCATGGATGATCACTCAGGCGTCCAGCGATTGGCCACGAAGGAATCGTTCCGACACACCTCGTTGACGTCGCCTCGCTCGAAGGAGTAGGCGAAGGCCGGCAGCAGCACGTATTGTAGAACCTGTAGGAACGCCAATCAAGCATGATGCATGATGCGCCATCTGTGCCAACCACCACCAAACAACAACAAAAACAACAACCACCCTTAACCTTGGTCAGATGCGCCAGTCTGCTCGTCTCCTCTCGCTCCTCCGCCTTGAAGATCTTCACGAACAGCTTGAAGGCGCGATTCTTCCACTCCAATGGGAAGTTCTGCAAATGGGAAGAAAATATACATACCAGGACGAAGTGGGGCTACGGCGACAGTATACAACAGCACGAGCGCTCGCTCGCCCACCTGGACGACTTCGTTCTCGATGTACGCTTTAAGGAAGGTGTAGTCGACGGTGGACAAACCGCCGGCGAAACAGCGGCTGATCTCGAAGAACAACTCGATGTCGTCCACGTTGCACCTGAAGCGCTCGCACGTCTCTGAAACAGCAACCAATCCCGGACGCGACTACCGTACTCCACCTGACCTGAAGTAGGCCAAGAGAATCTTCGTCAGCAGCTTGGCCGGAAGGAACTTGGGCGCCTCCACCAGCAGCGCCGTTCCGTCGGCCTGTTGCTTCTGCTGCTGCTGCCCATTGGCCGCCGCCTGGCTGACGTGCAGGCGCCAGAGTCTGCGCACGTAGTCGACCAGGGGGCCGCACACTGTGGACGCCAGCCAGTCGGGACGGCGTTTCGCCAAGGCCGCCGTCAGCGCCAGGCCGAACAACTCGTTGGAAGCCAGAGAGGAAGAGGAAGGAGCTTCAGACGACTGGGACAGAGAAGAAGAGGCAGAGGCGCCGGCGGGCCGTCTCTTCAACAGCTTCAGGAGAAGCGAAGGGCTGGTGCAGAGGGTGTCGCGCAGCGACTCTCCTTCCTCCCGCTTGACGCACCACTGCAGAGAGAAGGACCACGCAGATATCCAGTGGTTGTACTACAGTCGCCTTCCATAACAAAGCCAAAGTTACATCACCGACTAAACTATAGCAGTTGTACCAGTATCAGATGGCGAGCGCACTCGTCGGCGTCCTGTTGGTCGGAGAAAAGGCGCTCGATGGCCTCCTTCGGGAATCTCGCCATCAATTTCAGCAGTGGGACACGCCAGGCCTCGCTCAGCTGCGAAAAAACGCGCTTTCTAAACTAGCCCTTTCGCTAAATACCCTCGACAAGAAGAGGGGTATACCTCCAAGTTGAACTGAGCTTCCACCGGCACCAAGCGAGTGATCAATTGGTCGATGAGAGAGGAGGGCGCCTTCTCGAATGGGTAGAGCTCGAAGATGGAGAGCAGGTGGGCGACGCTGTCGCGGATCTCCACCGTCTCCAGTGGTTCCTCGAGCGTCCGCGTAATCGACGCCACCTGCAACCACCATTGGTTCAGAGCTTCATGACTTCTTTGTGTGACGCCAGCGACCGTCTTCCCGTCGCACCAGTGCTTCCGTGTTGTGGGTCTGTCCGAACAGCGATGGCGAGAGTCGGCACAGCAGCGACAGTCGAGCGGCGATAGTGACGGTCACGGCGCGATGGTTGTCGGCGTCGCCTTCGCCCAACTCGGCGGCTACTTCCTTCATGATGGCGGCGAGGCGCGCCTTCTCCCTGCCGTCAAAGTCCGTCGAGCACTGCAACGCAGCGCGGTAACAGCATACAGTGACCGTCACTTCGATCGAATACTACTCTGCTGTAGATGATTTGGTACCGTTTCCTAAACCTCATTCAAATCCACCTCAAAGAGGCACTCGTTGGCCAGGGCACGCAGTTCCTGCTTCTGTCCCATGGAGCAGCGAAGACAGGCCTCGAAGACGCCGTCTCGACTCGCTTCGAGGTCGGAGGCGCGCTGCTTGCGCACCACAGAGTACCAGGACGTCAGCGCTTCTGGAATACGTTCTTCTTGATATTCGTGCCAAACAAACGTGTGTAAATAAGTTGTGCGCCGAGTAGTCAAGGACTCACCCAAGCTGGCCAAAGGAAGGTCCTCCGCAGTGGAAGACGACGACGGCTTCGCAGCGCCCCACTCAGAGGTGGAGGAAGGAGGCGCCGACTTCTCGCCCTCACGAAGGTAGTCCAGCAGCTTGTCGAGGAACGGGCCGTCGACCGTTTGTGTCGGCTTCAGCAGCGACGGCAGGGAGTGCAGCAGAGCGAAGAATTCCTGAAACAATCGAAGCATGAGAACTATCGATGCATTTGAGACTGCCCGAAGCGAGAACCGACCAAGAAGGCGACTTTGACGCTGGTGGACAAGCAGTCGAAGTTGGCGCGCTTCTGATCGATCAGCGAGCTCAGGTCGTTAGATAGCAGACGGTACAGTTCCACAAGGTCCATCTCCAGCAGCTCAGCCATGCGAGACACCAGCTTCAGGCACTGAAAGGGCTACGGAACACTGCTTTAGACAATAATGCCGTTGAGACCATGATGCTCCCATTGGCTGAGGCTATATTATCAGTCGCCTAAGGTACTTCATACGGTAGGCATAGGCAGTCGACCGACCGACCTCCTTCCTAAGGAACTCGTCCCCACAGGTCAACTGCGAGAGAAGGCACTGTCGAATCAGCAGGACGGCCATCTGTCGGCGCTTCGTCGCTTCCGCAGAGCTCGACGAGGTCGACTTCTGGAGACAGACGGCCAGCAAGGCCTCGCCCGTCTTCCCTGCCATGTCGAGCGCTCCCGAAGAGACCTGAAGGAAGGAGCGGCGTGAAGCAGACATCTTCGACGTCAGGATGAACTCATTTTGCGCTCTGACCTGTCAAAGTGTGAAACATCGGCAGCGAATGGCCAAACCCACAACGATTACGATTACGCGGGGGGGGGGGGTATGGAAGGATATTTCTCCCCCCCACCCCCCCCTCTACACATCAGGAGCCAATCAGGAGCCGACTCAACGTCCCCCTTGCCTCTACCCCACAGGTCGTAAACCGCCCACCTCGTCCTGCAGTCCGGCGATCACTTCGACGACGGCGTTGAGTACGCGCGTCGCCTGTCCCACGACCCAGTCGCGCGGCATCTGCTCTATGAGGTACTGGAGGCCTGTGCAGCCGCCCAGTCGGGCGTACCACTCTGACCGATAGCAGAGTCGAGACACCGACTCCACCAGATGCTCGAAGAGCGTCAGCTGCTGACAAGCCTGAAGCAAGACGGGTCGCGCCCCGATTTCGGTTACGGTAGCGCTTCGCGTAGTATGCGCTCGCCTTGAGTGCGGAACCGAAGAGCAATGCTGCCGTGTCGTTGATCCAGGTGACGGCGAGAATGGCCGAGTGGCAGTGGCTCTTGTCCGCGTCCGCCAATGACTCCACCAGCGCCCCCACAAGCACAGTCGCCGATGGACCCACCGAGCGGCCTGTTGACACAGAGAATGTCGGCCAATCAGCTGCCAATGAGAAATATCAATGCGAGCAACAGTAATGTCTACCCTCATCCAAACGTCGCTCTTCCAGGATCGCCTGCAGGGTCAAATTCTTGACGACGGCCGTAAAGAGGCCGAGAACTTCGCTTCTCAAGTCCTTGGACGATAAGGCGTCTAGGAAAAGCGCTCATGCTCATACATCTTCTCAACTACTAGCGCAAATGGAGGCGAACGCACAGAAGAGGGCTGTGATTATTTCAAGGTCGAAAGAGTGCCGCGCAGCCGGAGAACTGATGGGTCCCGTCGTCTCCTTCTTCGCAGTCGAGGCGGTCCTGCAATGAATGGGAAAAGGGTAACCTTCGATCCATTTAGGCTTTGTGAAAACCCAATGTCATTCCTTCCTCACACTTGCCGCAGCCCAGTGACCACTCGATCGGCCCACTGGTCGCGCGCTTCCGTCGTCGCGAGATGGACGGAGGAGGCGCGAAGCATGGCCAAGACCAGGGAGCGAATCAGCAGCCAGCACTCCCTCCGCTGCTCCAAGCCAGCGCCGGTAGTAGTGGTGCGCAGGCACTGCTTTGCGGCGGCGACCACCTCCACGAGAGACACCGACACCCACTGGCCCTCGTCGACTTTGCGCTCGACGCCCACTTCGGTGAGTGGCTTTCCATACGACAGCCGGGCCGAGTGTCTATTGGCGCCACCGATGGCCGCTTCCTCTCTGAACGACAGCGAACGGTTTATGTGACCGTTCCTTGGTATAGGCAACCAGCCGTCGCCCCACTTCCAGTCCAGTCTCTGTGGGTCGGCCAGCATCTTGCGGTTGGAGCCGCCGAACTTGGCCAAAATCCGGAAGGCGATGGGCGCCGAGAGGTCGTGTCGGCCCACGGTGGTCCAGAGTCCCTGCATGAGCGCAGAGCGCACGGGCGCCATGTGCTCGTAAAGGTAGTCGGGCTGGAGGTTGTCGACGCACAGCTCCAGGGTGCGCAGCCCCTGCTGGACCAGGGTGGCGCTGCCGTTCAGCGCGCACACCAGAGGGTCCATCAGCAGGGGCAGATAGGGCAGAAGAGACGAGAGGCGCACAGGCACCGTCAGACAGAGCTCCACCAGAAGCTCGCCCATCTGCTGCTGCTGGGCGCTGGCGCCCGCGCCGCTCTGCAGACGGTTCAACTCTGAACAGGGCCGACCTTTAGACTAATCCGCCCTGTGTAACTAACTATCGATTTCAGCTCCTTAGTCAGGGACACAAATGAAACAAAGACGGCGCACTCTGGAGCAAGGCCGGCAGCAAGGGTAGGAACTGCTGGTAGAGGGCGTCGTGTGAGCCGCCTCCGATGCTGCGAAAGAGGGCGCGCAACAGAAGGAAGTAGTTGAGGGGCTCTTTGGCCTTCAGCGCCAGCTCCATCGAGTCCAGCACCATGCGGTGGAGGTGCGGCTGAATCGTCGCCAATGAATGGCCCACTAGACGGGCTTCCAAAGCGCCAAGACACACGCAGCTACCTTGAGCATTTGCTCGTTGTCAGCCGTCAGGCCGAGCTGATAGGAACACTGGACAGAGGAGAAGACCAACTTGAACAGCTTCAGGTAGAGCGTGGCCACGTCCGAGTTCGCTAGAGAGGAGGAAACACGTAGAGGTGTGCCTCTAGAGCGCAAGGAAACAGTTGTGAAAAATCGACCCACTTCCCATCTCGGGCAGCTTCTCCACCAGATGACTGATCAGTATGCTTCCGAAGGCGCAGGAAGTGGCGGCGCTGACCAGGAACGCATTGCAGACCATTTGCAGAGCATAGTTGCCTTGGATGCGCTCCACGACGAACTGAAAGCTACAGCGCGTAGAAAATCGCGTGATTCAAAGCAACTCGAACGGCGGCGCACCTCGATGTGAGCCGAAAAAACGGCCTTGAAGTTCTGTGGGCTCAGCATCGCGAACTGAAAAGGCGTCCGTAGATACTGCCTCCGCTGTAGTGTCTCTCCAAATCACTAAAATCTCTTACCACGCTGGCAAAGTGATCTAGGGATTCCTTCTCTTCCTTGGAACGGAACGACGTCGTGCTGTAACAGTCGCAAGGATATCACTTATTGAAGAAAGCGCCACCGAATCATGGAAGGAGCTCTCACGCGACGGATCGGACGTAGGCGGGTCCGTTCTGCTGAATCATGTAGACGTCGAGGCAGCGCAGTCCGTGGCGCAGCAGGCGCACCACGAGGCGCAGGTGGGCGGGCGAGTTGACGGCGGGGCCGGCGCGGCAGCTGGCCAATCCCCAAAACATGGACTTGACGCCGCACACCAACACCTTGACCAGACTCCGCACGTCCGACACCGACATCGACTGAGCACCAGAAGACTGCTGCTGCTGATGGTGGTGGTGGGCGCCGCCGCTCCAGTAGCTCTGCGTGATCTGGCTGGCAGACTGAATATGGCTCGCCCGTAATTCAATCAACAACACAGCGCAGCTCATCGTAAAACATTACCAACCCGTTTGCCTTCCACAGTGGAAGGGGGCGCCCTGTTGGCGTCTTTGGCGTCCTGCTGCTGCGCCTGAGAGTCGTCCTCTTCGTCTTGGCTGCTGCTGTCGGCCGCCGTGGACGACGATGACGACGTCTCCATCTTGTTGTTGTCGTCGTCGGCCGAGGACTTCTTGCGTTCTTTGGAACCCTCCCTGAAACGACAGCGAGAATTAGGGGTCAACGCTCCAGCAAGTATATCAGAAAGACAGCTGGGTACCTGGAAAGAGGGTCGGACTCAGAGTGGCGACGACCATGGGGCGCCGCCGTCTTCGATACGACGCTCGTCTTCGCCTGTTGGTAGGCGTGGGGCAGCGGCAGCGGAGGCGTCGCCACTCTCTCCATGACGGCCGGCAGATGGCGCAGGGCGACCACTTTGAACTTGCGAACGAACACGTCCAGCATGTAGTAAAGCATGTCCCGGATCTCCAGCCCCTTGAAATCGAAGCCCCTTTTGACCCGACACGCCACAAAGCTCTCTTATTACAGCTTAATTACCGAAGCGGCGCTCTCGCCGGTGGGCGTTGTCTGGCCGTCGATGTTGATGACGCACTCGACCAGGTTGAGCATCAGCTTGCAGCACATCGTCTGCACGTAGGCGGGCAGGGAAGCGTCGTGGATGCAGCGCGAGAAGAGGTAGACCGACGACTGGATCATGCGCAAGCTCAGCTGGTTGCGCACGTGGTGCACCAGGTCGGCCAGCATACTGTAGACGATGGGCCTGGCAAAGAACGTCTCATCCTCCAGTTGCAAAATACGGTACTTTGCGGATGAAAGTAGCGCAAAAGGACCTACTTGAGCGTCTCGTTGGAAGTCCATCCGGACCCGAGCATGACCGACTCATCGAAGAGGCTGGGAAGGTCGGCGACAAACTTGTTCTTGAGATCCGACTGCAGAAAGTGTCTAGTGGCCATCAGCAGCTCGCGCCTCTGATGGGTGGCGTTGGAGGGGCAATTGCGCAGCAGCGACAGAATCGAGCTGACCAGCACGTTCGAGCGGGGCGCGATTATGTCCTGGGCGATGTTTTCAAGGTTTCTACTCCAATACAATACGAATGAAAGAAGAAGCTAGTCTTCCAACCATCAGAAGACGGCCCAGGAAGGCGAGGAAGGACAGCGCCTTCACCTGCGCCGTCACGAACTCCACGAATAGTTCCCGATTGAAGTTTGGCTGCGCCCTGCAAGCCAAACACGAGCTTGAGACCACTAGAATACCACCCAATGACAGAGAGGTGATTTACTTGTGGTGATTGGCCGGCGCGAGTGCGATGAAGTTGAAGATGAGGGGGATGAAGTCGGCCATGTCGCTCTGGACTGCCTGCTTGTGGATCTGGAACATCATGACCACCAGCATGGGCAGCTCCTGCAGCACCTTCAGCGACTGGACCGAGCGAGGCAGCAGCGTGTACTGAATGAATGGACGATCAGCACTTTGCATCGTACAGATTGCAAGACTAATAATCTCCAAATCAAAGCGAATCTTCCTTCCGAAAGAGGCTTCTAGAGGGGCATTCCTATCCCAGATGTGTGTATTTCACTACAACAACTCGCGACGAAAGTGCGCGACTCACGGCGACGGGCTGCTGCTGCTGGCTGCCGTCGCCTCCGCCGCCGACCACCTGGGACGTGTGGATCTGCGTGACTGCAAAGGCGGTCTTCAGCACCTCCTCTATGGGCAGCTCCGTGATCTCTGACACGCGAATGGGCGTCCGCGGCTCGAAGACGTCCGACACCTTGAGCGGCATGTCGCGGTAGATGGACTTGCAGAAGGCGAGGAACTGCTGGATCTCCGCCGCGCTGCTCTGGGGACGCAGCTGGCGCTGCAGCTCCAGAATGATGCGCAGAGCCAGCATGGCGTTCTCCTCGTTCTCGTTCTGCGATTCGAATGCTCTTCGGCTTCTCGCGTTTCATAGAAGCGAAACATACGACGGGCCGTCACATTACCTACCTGCACGATCTTGAAGAGCAGCGTGTTCAAAGGCTTGGCAACGGCCTTGAAGCAATCCAGCTGGTTGAAGGGCAGCCTATGCTGGATCATCTCCAGCAAAAGTTTTCTAAGTTGCTGAGTGTTGTTCTCGCCAATGAATTGTGGCGAAGTCTCTTGGAACAACTTGATGAAGCAGCGAAGCAGACAGTCAACCAGCGGCCCGTAGGCTGCCGTCCCTTCTATAGACTCCAATGACCCCTTGATTTCTTGCAGCGACTTCAGTCGAAGCTCGTCTCCTGCAACGGTTGGTTGGATTGAGCACACGACAGATGCGAAGGAGCAGTCGACGTTCTACTTTGCGCGCTGTCGGCGAGAGTTCGAATCAGTCCTTCAAGTTGCCCCAAGATCGGCGGCGGTGGAGTGTCGCTGCCGTTGGCAGCACCCGCTTCGGAAAACGCAGCCGAAGCCTGCGCGATGGCTTGGCGCAACTGGGACAGCTGAAGGCTCATTTGGTGAGGGCCCGTCAGTGAAGCAGCGGACGTCGCGAACTGCTGCTGGCCGCCGACCGGCGACTGCTGCGCCGTATGGTAGTAGGCTGCCGCCGAAGACGGAGACGGAGCCGTTCCATACTGGTGATGGGACAAAGGGTGGTGGGCGGATGACGAGGACTGAGGAGGACTCGGAACCGCCGGCGACTGCTGCTGTCCGTAGCTCAAACCGCCGCCCGAAGACGCTATGTGGTAATGTTGCTGCGACATCCCCGCTTCGGTTTCTCGCGATAGGACAGCCAAACAATGAACCAATTGGGCAGCTAGGGCTTCCGCTAGTATTTGAATCAAAGTCGGAATCTCCCTCCGATCTTTGATGATCGGACATACCACTTTGTGTAGTAAAATCCGGTGTAATATTACGGTATTCAGGCGCCCCCATTATGTCTCCGTTCGAAACCGCCACATTTAAAAATTACGGTAGGTTATATAAAATCGCACATACCTACATATATCATGCACATACATACATACGGAGAGCGCTGCGTCGCGACACGGAGCAGCAGCAGTAGGAAGCGGAAGCCGCGGCCGTGGTCGAGGCGCAAAAAGACAAAGCCCCACCCGCGCCTGTCCTGATCGACCCTGCCGCCGCCAACCAGGCAGACGGCTAGCTAGCACCGACGGACGCCAGAAAGCGACGTCTTAGTCGAAGCTGCGGTGATCCTGTCATGATACAATGCGGAACCTCTCCCTGTCTGCCTTTCCGAGTGTTGACCGTCTCTGTTCACTCGGTGTTTAGCTTGCTGCACGCCAACTGGACCGAAGAGGTTGAAGTTGACAGTAGTTCGCAATCCGCATAAACAATATACATCATTCGCGTGCGTAACAGGTTCGAGACAAGGATTACGTGCAGGAGTCCCTGCATAGAAGCACTCCGACTGGTTGGGACTACAGTATACGAAGGCATTACACCTATTAGGCAAGTCGAACTGCGCTAGAAGAGATACCCCGACATATTGCGCTATTTGGTTTAATATGTGCCGTTACCGCGCGCATTTTTCAAATTCCAGGCACCAGCCACATCACCGTGACACACTTTCACACAGCACCACTGTCACAAAAGCGCACACACACTCAAGCCTTCCTAAACGCTTCACCAAACTGGCTTCCTTCCTTGTACACGTGTAGTCACAGTAATCAAAAGTGTAGTCAAAAGTACACGTGTAGTCACAGGGAACATAGACGGGCCGCACACCCGTCTTCTGTGGCAATTCGATGTCGAAGAGGCGAAGAGTGCCTCCTCGCTTCAGCCCATACTTCTCGCCACCACCACTCGGTCCCGCCTGCTGTGTCCCTGAGGAAAGATCACATCGCGAATGATCTGCAAGAAGATTGCCAAAAATACACGTGTACTTCTGTCGGTACGACTGAGAATAGGGCAGCGGAGTGCGCTCGTTGAAGGGCGTCGTCGTCAGACAATCCGGCAGATCGTTCGACCAACTCGCGGAAAGACGACACAGTGGAAACTTGTCAGTGTCGATTCGAAATGGCCGCTCGAGGGACAGGGAACCAGCAATTGCTCAAGAAGTCTAGCCGCTATTACAGCCCCAGTTCCAAGGTAACCTAGAGTTAACTTAGAGTGTTGAAAAGATGACGATGTCAACAGCGTTTCTTTGTAACTCTACTAGTCTTCATTCGGAGTTGGGAAGTTGAGTTCGGAATACAAGGTGGGTTAAGTTATTGACAAAACCGCCACTCATAAAATCTTTGCAGTTTTGATTTTCACTGTTCCGGTATATTTCACTGCACACTAACTACTTCTCAACTCGTCTACTGATTGATTTCACTGTTCCGGTATATTTCACTGCACACCAACTACTTCTCAACTCGTCTACTGATTGGAACAACAACAGTCGTCGCAGCGCAATATAGTAATCAACTGAGACTCGGGAATTACGGTAATTCAGGAAGCGTTCGTGGACACGAAAGAAAGAAACTCAGAAACCAGGCATCTTTACGACATGACACAACGATAATCTGGAAAGGGGGGGAGGGGAAGGCTTCACAATGAACCGCAGTAGAATCGCGCGCACAGTACACCTTGGTAGTTGCAGCATACTACAAACAATCGTCTACCTATAAAGTTCGGCCCAACGACTATACGGTAACTGTAGTTCCAAGGTACGGTAACCTAGAGTGTCGAAAGGATGGCGGTGTCAACGGCGCTTCTCTGTAACTCTATTGGCCTTCATTCGCAGTTCAGTCTTTCTCTTGCTTCGGCTCTGAACAGAAGTTTCAATTCCATAAGAAACATAGGTGCAGGCCACCCGGAGGCCAGGGGGGGAGGGAGGGAGTTAAGGAAAATTTTAAAGGGGGGAGGGGGGGTTCTCGGGACCAGTAAACAACTTTTTAGAATGGTCAAAAATACATTAGACACCACCTTAATTTGGTCAAAAAACGCTAGTTTGTGCATAAATGAACGAACTATAGCGCCGCACGCGAAAATTTAGACAAAATAGGACCAAAATCTGTCAAAAATACAAGAAAATTTCGGAAATTTCCAGATTTTTTTCTGAGTTTCGGATGCCAAGGGAGGAAGTATCAGTGAAAAGTTTACTAGAGACCAGGACCAGAAGGGGGGGGGGAGGGGGAAGGGGGGTTCTCCTCCCCCACCTGCACCTATGCAAGAAAATACAGGGTGGGTCAGGTTGTCGATGTTAGTTTCACACATTCTATTTCAAACCCGAACCACCAGAAAACCTTTGTATTCCTATCCTACTCTTACGTATGATTTTGGTAGTGCCGTCTCTCGCCTCCGACTGATCATGCACCGACTCAGCTTTCTTCTCTTCGCGACCGAGGTCAGAGTTGGTACTGTCGTTGTCCACGTCAGTGCCTTCATTGAGTTCAATAGTGGCAGGTTGACACAAATAAGTCTTGGAACAAGGGCACCAAAAGATCTTACCAAAATTCGGCTGGCTGAACGAACCACTACCGCTGGGTTCCACCTCACGCGATTCAGGAAGCGGTCGGAAAGCCAGTTCTGCAGTCGCAATCTTTTCCAAATCGGCAAACCTAAACGTATCCCACGTAGAATCACTATTAGTCTAGGACGTAACGCCTGTTTACTCCCCCTTCATCTTACTCACTCGAGCCAACTTCAGAGAAATGTTTCTCATAGACATACCCATATACGTAGAATGTTTTGAAATTTTGTAAATTTATTTATATTAATCCAATGCATTTAATTGTATAATAGGTTTCCAAGCGGTCACCCTGCCATCAAATCAAGAAACCGACTTTTCTTCGAAGGATTTCTCAAGGAATTGGAAGGAGTTGGCCAACTCTTGCTCCTCCTCGACTTGTCGGCGGCAGAAAAGGCGGAGGTACACCATGACGGCCGGCAGCGCCGCAGCCATCCAACGCCCTCTCACGAATGGGAACTCCTTGCGCGGAAACTTGGTGCCCGCGGTCTTGGTTGGAGTGTACTTGTCGTAGGAATGAAGGAAGTCCTTCAATTGCTCCACCAGCTTCTTCACTGCATCCTCGCAGCCACTCTTCGCTTCTTCATCTGCCGAGGCGAAGACGCCCAACACTTGGACAAGAAACTGCCCGGGAATCTTGGAACTACTCCCTTCCTAAAATTAAGGTATGCTATATTGTAGATCGACTCGCTGAAGCTGATGAGCAATGGGGTTGTGAAGAATTAAATCACCTTTTTCTTGTCTAGCAATTCGCGCAGTCTTTGATTCCAGTTGAACAGCAGTGCCAGGAGAGACTTTTCCTCGTGTTCCGAGAGAAGCTTTCTGGTGAGCTCCTCCTTCTCCTGCGCGATCTTCTGAAGTTGGCTGTCCAGAGATGCGCGACTCTTCTGGACTTCCAGCTCTATCTTTCGGAACTTCGTCACAGGAGAGTCACTGTCTAACTTCTTCGGCGTGTCCGCGGCTCTAAACGGTTAGTTGTCGAATGATGCGCGAGTTCAGCAACGCAACGCAATAAGAGGAAGCCAAATAATCACTCACTTAGCCGAGAGGTCGTCGGTGTTTTCAGGGGTTGGCGGAGTTTTCTCCGGAGTTTTCTCCGGAGTTTTCTCCTGTTCCGGATTTGCTGCCATCACCTTGCGTTATTCCTTCTTCAGAGTCCGACCCTGTAGGCCAGACAACAAATCGAATTGCAAATGACAAACGACCGCAAGGTTGATAAGGATGTGAAAACTGACACTAATGCAAAATTTTGGTTTGTACTAATACAGCACGCAATTCTAGTTGTTTTCCTCGCTTTTCACACAGTTCTGTGAATTCAAATTTGAATATTGAACATAAGAGCTACCGTCATAGATCCCTTCACATAATGCGAAGTTTTGAAGAGAATACGGTAAAAATAATCATCAATATTCGTAAAAGTTTGTTACCGTAAATTTACAATACACACGTTTAAAACTGAAACAATTTCAACCCAGCTTTCATTATCGTTCAAAGTTCAATCTCAATGTGAATTATTCAATCGTATTTTAATTTTCTGGCGCACTGCTAGGTTTCAGATAAATCAGGTTGTCTGGCCTATAGGGTCGGACCAACTGTTTGTTCGGTTTGTTAGTATTAAATTCTGTTTCTATTTTACCGGAGAAATAAGTAATCTGTTCCACTCTCTAGTTAGCATGGATGAGGCGGAGAGCATTCTTCAAAACCACGAAAGGGCCAGTAAGCTGCTCAATGAATTGAAGGAATTGGATCGTCAGCACCGCTTGAAGTCAAATGAATATGCTGCGTTGTCATTGGCACAATTGCTGGTGCAGTGGGTGGTGCGTCATCTGGAGGGCGTCAGCACTACAATTTATGGACGATTGATTGGTGATCGTTGGCGTCATCAGGATTCGAATGTGAGTTCTGTCCAGTTTCTTCTGTTTTCACGATTTTGCTTTGTTGTCATGCGACTTGGAATGTGAGTTATTGTACAGTTTTGTAGACGACACACTGTTTTAGCCGGCGTGGTGTTACCGCGAAACCCTCCACTACATCGTGGAAATGTTTGACGCCATCCTTGGAGGTAGCAAAGAACTCGAAGAGGCTTGCTCTCCTCTGCAGCAAGAGCAATTGAGAAAAGTTCGAGACTGTGCCAACTTGTTCATCCAGTCGCTTCCTGTACCCTCTTTGGAGTGTGCTTTTGAAGAGACGGACTTACTTCTTCCCGCGGCAATCATGTGGCTGACTGCGGGTCTTCAAGCTATCTGGGTGCACATCGAGCTTCTCTGCCACTATCTCGTCATGAGCTATGGAACCGACTGCGTAGCTGCTGAGCTGGAAGCGGTGCTTAAGCAAAGGTAGCTCAAAGGGAGTTACGCTATGTATATTTGTTCTGCCCGGAGCCAGTGTGTACTGTGTACTGGGGCCAGTGGGCCAATGTATATTGGGTAGCCTGCAATTACGAAGTCCACCTTCAATTTTAGGTGCAGAAAGGCGATTGCAGCTGGAAAGATGGTTGCATTTCCGCCATTCTTATTTGAGGAGGAGAAGAGCAACTGGTGCAGCTTGCCAAATGAAATGAAATACACACTTCTGGGCTACCTGAGCTATCGCGACAATCACAGGCTGCGAACCGTTTCCAACCAGTGGAACGAAATGCTCGAGGACCACTACGTCAAGAAGTGGCTGAGTAGTGATTTAGAAGATGACATGATTTCTGAACCTTAGTAGACTGCTTAAATTTCTGTGGTGACAGTGTCCCTGGTTTCACTTTTGTGTCGTTCTTCTGCATACTACTCGACGACATTATTACGATCGATGCCGTTACGCTCGAGAACTGCGACCGTGAAGTCAATGTTCACTTTTATTTGCGCACCCTATATGTTTGGCTTTGAGTGCCTGTTGAAGAGGCGTCAGTTATACAGCAGATGTCGTCACTTTTGGGCGTTCTTGCATGACCACGTTGAGGCTACAGGCGGGACGGCAATTTTTTGCGTATTACTGTAGTGGCGGTTTCCAAATAGTGCTGTGATATGGTACTATGAAGGATTGAAATGCTGACACACGTGTTCGGTAGTATACGGTTGATGGGCTTGCGTGAGCCCACCAATTTCGGAGTCATAAATCGCCGGTGGGGAGCGGGAGGGGGGGGGGGGGGTCGCGGCTGCAAATTGCGGTAGGGAGGTGAGCTTGAGGCGACAATGATTCAGCATTGATTTGCAGTCACGAATCTTGGGTTTTTGGAAGTAAGGTATGAGAGTATGAGACAACGAAATCAGGGCGAGCAAAGAATTGTGATTGAGGAAGATCCAATTGTAGCGGAACCTTCAGAAACGACCACTCAGAAGGCCAAGCGGTAGGTTCTTCTGTGTGTAATCGAAGGGCAAAGCAAATTTATGATCCAATGGTATCCTATTGTCTACATTTAGTCTTGGAGTGGCCTTTCTTCACTGGTGGGGTACTCCAGAGGGCATAGGAATGCTTGGTACTCTGGTGGCTCTGTCGGCTTTGAAACACCTGTTTGGTCGTCTGGCTACTAACATACTAGTCTTTTTGCTGGGCTTGTAGACTGGGAAACCCGATGCTGTTCGGTACATTTCTGAAGTACTGATGTACAATCACAAGTCGTTACGATTTCCCTCTTTCTATTCGCATACTCTCGCGTGCGCCCCATGACAATGCGCAGCTGCAACGCAAGAGCCAGTACCGCTGGCGTTCCAGTTCCCTGCTGCGCTGCGGTGACGCTTCCCTTCGACTGGAACTCGTCGTCCAAGGCGAATGCTTCGAGTGATCCACAGAGTGAGCAGAAACACCTCTCTCTTTCCGTAACAGGATAGTGAGTAGGTAGTCTGTTGGTGTGCCTGCGACGAATGCTGACAACGCTTCAACTTGGGTTACGATTGAAAAGTTGGTAAGAGTGCTGTCTCCTTACGCAGCTGCCGGCGTCGATTGAGTGTGTTTGCGCTCATTGTTCTTTGATCTCGTATTTTGTAGACCGTTGTGCACGCCGTTGCCTTCATTGAATTCTGTCGACTTTGGGCTCCTGTAACGCTCGAATGCGACTCTTTATCCATTGTATTTTTCACTCGTGCCAGTGCCACTGCCGCGGTATGCACGCTGCAGTGTCATCGTTGTCTTAGCGCGATTGCGTGTTTCGTTGTTTGTCGTTTCTTTGTTTTCCGCACGGCAGTAAGGCGTTATTTCCTCCACCGATCGATATTGCGCGGCGTAATAGCCTATGCTTCAGCGTGTGCACTCGTTGCTGATTGGTTGCGCCGAGTAGCCTGTGTTTTGCGGATTGTTTTCGCGCCCAATTTCGTCGCCCCTTCGCAGTTGCGTCACGATTTTGAGTCATTCGTAAGGTAGCAGTTTCCAGAAACTCGCCCTCTAAAGAAGTCGTGCCTCGGTATCATTTTGCTTTAGCTCTGGAAGTGTTGTGCTCTTCCGAAAGTTCCGAAAACCGGTAAAACTGTCCGCCGAAATTGTCTGTCTTCGTCGTGCAATGAAATGGCACAGAGCGCCGAACGAGAAGGGCGGCGTCAGCAAAAAGGCAGCCTCTTCCAAAGGGAAAGTCGCCGTTTCAAAGGACGCCCAGAAGAAGCGAAAGAAAAGCGCGAAGGGAAGGGAGTCTCCTTCGCTTAGTCCTCCCAGGTACAGCCGCTTCGCTTAGATACAGCCGACCGCATGCGATGGGGGGTGGGGGGGGGGGGCGGCGAGAATGGGGTGAGGGTGGGGGACCGCTCCCAGTTGTCAATTCTAACCTCTTGCCCATACCCAGAGAACTCTTGCAGAAGCCCCTGCCATCAGATGCGGACTACATATCCTAGGTAGGCGCGGTAGAGGACCCGACCGTATCGTACGTCCAAGACATCCTCCCTCTAGACGAAGATTGAAAATAAGCCCCCCCAAAACGAGAAACCCGCGTTGAATGTGTTTCGCCATGCCCTCGTACGTGTGACTGACCTTATTGTTGTTGCAGGTGACGGATGGCTTGGTGAACGGCATGGAGGGCTGCGTGAAGTTCGCGCAACCGACTAAGTGCACCGTCTGGGTGCAGTTCTCGGAAGAAGACACGGGCCGCCGACACGGCCTACAACCTCTTGGCCGCACTCAGGAGACGATACGGAGACCACAACTTCCCCTGCCAAGCCGAAGAAGAAGGTCGGTCGGCCTTCAAAACACAGAAGCAGCAAAGAAGTGGACAAAACAGCGGTAGAGGGGAAGCGAAGCAAGAGTCAAAAGAGAGCGGCCGTCAGCGGTTCACAGAGCTCTTCAAGGCTGTCTCGGAAGCTCCCAGCGCTGCGGATCGAAGCTACCACAGAAGACAGTTCGAGTGATGCAGAAGGCGACGACAATGAAGAAGAAGAGGAGGAGACGCTGAAACTGAACGACGCTTCGCGCGCTCTGGAGGAAGCCGAAGAGG
>JASAMZ010003209.1:0-126424 GCA_030248115.1 Linhomoeus sp. GSCO2_2
TTTCGCCCGGCCTCAGCCGGGCGAACCCCTACGAGAGCTTATCGTGCGTGCGTTCGTTCGTTCGTTCGTTCGTTCGTTCGTTCGTTGCGTGCGTGTGTGCGTGCGTTACGCTCTTAGATCTCAGCGTTGGAAAGTCGTAGGAAGGCGATCTTGGGCTTTATGAATAGCTCTCGACTTACTGGTAATGTTGCTAAGAGACTTCGAAATTCAAAAGTTTGAATTTCGCGCCCTACAGTAACCCGAAGGTCTAAAAGGAAAACGGCTCTAACTTGCTCGTCTTACGTCGTAGAGCGGCGTGCGATAGGTCAACTGAAAGGTCTCGACGTGCGCTTTCGCTTGGCATAAAAAATTTCTTAATTACGCAAACACGCAACACGAAAAGCGACATTCTCGCGTTTTTAACGCAAAAATCGCTCTAACTCGCTCAGCGAGCGTCGTACGGAGACGATCTTGGGTTGGTTGGATAGCTCTCGACTGACTGATCATTTGTTCTTTCTCATTGGTCGAAAACTGAAAGTTTGAATTTCGGGAGTCACAGTAACCCAAAGGTTTAAAACGCAAAACTTATCTAACTCGCTCGTCTTCCGTCATAGAGTAACCAATTGAAAGTTCATTGAATAGGTTTCGGCACACTGATAATTCCGTTAAGAGAAGTCGAAATTCAAAAGTTTGAATTGCGCGCGCTACAGTAACCCGAAGGTCCAAAACGCAAAACGGCTCTAACGCGCTCGTCTTACGTCGTAGAGCGCCGTGCGATAGGTCAACTAAAAGGTCTCGACGTGCTCTTTCACTTGGCGTAAAAATTTTGTTAATTACGCAAACACGCACCACGAAAAGCGACATTCTTGCGTTTTTAGCATAGAAATCGCTCTAACTCGCTCAGCGTGCGTCGTAGAGAGACGGTCTTGAGTTAATGGATAGCTCTTGACTCACTGATCATTTGTTCTTCTATTGGTCGAAACTCATAAGTTTGAATATCGCGATCTACAGTAACCCAAAGGTTCAAACAGCAAATCGGCCCTAACTCGCTCGTCTTTCGTTGTAGAGCGGCATTCGTTCGACCGTTTGAAAGCTTACGTTAAGGCAGTTGTTGAACACTCATTCCTAAAGAAATACTTTTGTTTTTTAAACCCTTGTCTTACGAACAACTTTGTCTGCTAAAAAAATTAATCCCGGGCGATTCCAATGTTGCCTTGCAACAACCGCTCAGAAATGCGTGTGTCTTGCTCAAAAAAATAATCCCGGGCGATCCCAATGTTGCCCTGCAAGAACCCCTCAGAAAGGAGCGTGTCGGAAGTAGCGCATGAATAGTGGACTCCGGGCGGGCGCGCGTCATATCGGAAAGGCTTCGAAATAGTTTACAAAAGTAACCACTCTTTTACTCTTCCACTTTAAAACACTCACAAACCACTCTGTATTAATAAAACAACTCAACTTTTTTAAAACAGCTTGTTGTCAACAGTCGCCCGCATGGGGCGCTTGTGGTTCGATCCGCATCAAAATCTCCTAGCGAGTCAGGATCAATCCATTCAATCTGGACGCTGTTCTTTCGGCTACCCCCTGCCTTCCCGTTCCATTTTTTGCGATACTCCGCAATTTTCTCCCGGACCCGGTACAGCGGGATACCGCGGAACTGGCCGAAATTTGATACTCCGGAAAATTTCAACTTGCAGAGTATTAAATTTAATACTTTGAAAAATTTGCGGTTCCCGCGTATCAAATGTTTAATACTTCTTATCGTAGTGCATTCGGAAGTATCGGAGTGACACCTCGGAACTGGAATCGGGTGGCCGAAAATTTAAGAAGTACTGGTGCAGTCGCGCTCTGCGATACTCTGTAATTTGCAATACTCTGGAATTGTGCGGAAGTGCCCTGATGGTAAGGATGCAGTACTGTAAAGACACGAGAGAATGCAGATTTGAATACATGAAACATGCTGAATTCAAACTCGTTGTCAGAATACAAAAGTCGTATCTAAATACAAAAGAATACAAAGGTCCAATCCTCAGTTTGGAAGAAGAGCAACTCGACTCTTCAAAGCCCCACTGTTGTTACTCTTCGTCTGTCCGGCATCTGTGCTACATATACACAAGCACCGCAAAGACGTGCCCACATACTGCAGACACTGTGGAGTGTACCTCTGTGCTCACTTCTGTTTTGCGATTTTCCACACTGTGCACGACTACACTTCATTCATGGACTCTGTAAAGTAAGATACACTTGTGCTCGTACCTTTGTGTTATTTTGTCTCTGCAGCCCTCTGCCGTCTTTATTTGATACTTCTTAACTTACATCTGCCCTTGTTGGCATTTTTCTCTACTTAAGGAGTACTGCCGCGACATCGAGTTAAGCGGGCTACACAACTTCAGAGGGCTACAGCGATACTTCTTATTTTGAATGACACACTTTTTAGAAGTACTGCACGTCCAACTGTGCCCCGAGTGTCGCTTCGATACTTCGCAATTCCATCAAATTTTGCGATACTTTTTAAATTCGGAGAAAAACAGTTAACGAGTATCGCGGTGCAATCACGCAGAACGAGAAAAAGTTGAGGCGTATCCGTCGCCGATACTTTTATCGCTAAAAAGTACTGGCTGCCAATACTTTTCTTTTTTAAGCGGGCGACAGAGGCATTTGATACTTGTTAATTCCGGCGTACCCCTGTAGTGCGGGAACGGGAAGGCATGGGCTACTGCTGCTCTGGGGGACAGACGCAGAGGGCGCGACAGGCCTCGCTATTGGGCGCTATGCGCCACTTGCCGCTGTTGCCGCCCATGTAGGCGCCGTAGAGAGGCTCTTGCTTGGGCTTCTTGGGGTCGGCGTTGAGCTTCGGGTCCTGGAAGTTCACGTAGTCGGCGGGGACCTCGAGGTAGTCGACCGGCGCGCCGTCTTCGAACCAGTAGAACCGGAGGTCAGTCGTCCCATAGTCGGACTGCATGGACAGCCAGACGGTGAGGCTGGCACCGAGGCCGGCTGAATCGGGATCGTGTGGAAAGTTGCCGAAAGGGCGACCTCGTCAAACACAGAGCGGAATGCTCTATTATCTCAGCGAGGGCAGGCAGTATTAGAGGGCGGTATGCGACGCGAGGCGTGCGGCAGCTGTAGTTCAGTGGTTAGACCATGGCGCGGTAAGCCAGTAGGTCGCGGATTCGATTCCCGCCAGCAGCCAATCGTTTTGCGTTCGCAAATCGTCCCTTCTTCAAGATCAATATGACGAGTGGCGATGGCGACAGTGCTGTCAATTCGGTGCTTTGTCGTCTCTGTTCCCTAAGGAATTAGAAAATTATAGGTACCATATACCGTATTTCCCCGAATAGAACCCCTGGGGTTGTATTTTTTCGCCCGCCCTCAGGCGGGCGACACCATACGAGAGCTCGGCGTGCGTGCGTGCGTCCGTGCGTCTGTGCGTTACGCTCTCAGATCTCGGCGTTGGAAAGTCGTAGAGCGGAAATCTTGGGCTCTACGGATAGGTCTCGACTCACTGATCATTCAGCTAAGAGGTTTCGAAATTCAAAAGTTTGAATTGCGCGCGCTACAGTAACCCGAAGGTCAAAACCCAAAACGGCTCTAACTCGCTCGTGTTACGTCGTAGAGCGGCAATCGACACGTCAGGTGAAAGCTCTCGACGTGCTCTTTCATGCGTCTGTAAAAGTTTTTTCAATTACGCAAACACGCACCGCGGAAAACGCCATTCTCGGCATTTTGACGCTATAATCGCTCTAACGCGCTCAACTTGCATCCTAGAGAGACGATCTCGAGCTTTTTGGATAGCTCCCGACTCACTGATCATTTGTTCTCCCACTGGTCAAAACTCAAAAGTTTGAATTTCGTGAGTTACAGTAACTCGAAGGTGCAAAAGCACAAAACGGCTCTAACTCGCTCGTCTTACGTCGTAGAGTGGCAATCGACACGCCAGGTGAAAGCGCTCGACGTGTTCTTTCATGCGGCTGCAAAAATTTGCTCAATTACGCAAACGCGCATCGCGGAAAACGCCATTCTCGGGATTTTGACGCTTAGCTCGCTCTAACTCACTCAACTTGCGTCGTAGAGAGACGATCTCGAGCTTATTGGATAGCTCTCGACTCAATGATCTTCGTTCTCCCATTGGTCGAGACTCAAACGTTTGAATTTCGCGAGTTACAGTAACTCGAAAGTGCAAAAGCACAAAGCTGCTCTAACTCGCTCGTCTTGCGTTGTAGATCCGCAATCGACACGTCATGTGAAAGCTCTCGGCGTGCTCTTTCATGCGGCAGCAATAAATTTTTCATTAACGGAAGCACGCACAGCAGAAAACGCCATTCTCGAGATTTACACACTAAGATTGCTCTTTGCAACATGCAGAAGTGCGACGACACGGTTTGATTGCTCGTAGTGTGCTCTTTTGTGCTCTGTCAAGTGTTTGCCAAAACTTTCACAACTTTGTCACTTTTTTCGCCGCGCCTCAGCGCGGCGAGGTGTATATATACGGATGACAATGTCTGTCTGTCTGTGTGTCTGTGTGTGTGTCCGTGGCACCGAAGTAAGATATGTGGCATATGTGGTCAAGTAGAGTCAAGGTCGCTGAGAATGGATCTGATGTCCGTTTCTGTTGCTAATTTCGCATTTTCGAGATATTCATAATTGAAATTCAAAAATGTCAAAAATCGACTTTTTCACCCGACGAGCTAGCGACGAAATTTCTTTGGAAATGGAAAGAGCATAGACCGCGAATGATTTGTAACACAAAAGAAATTTTTGGTAAATGCGGAATTTAATAGAAATACACAATTGTTTGTTAAAACTTAATAAATTGACAAAAATAGAACGTCGTTTATTGACGAATGTGAATGCAGAAATGGTAAGGCCGTATGCCAACAAGAATATTTGACATAGTATTGCAGTTTTAATGTATCGCAATTTCGAGATATTTAGAATTAAAGTTCATAAATGTCAAAACCAACATTTTCGTCTGATGGGCTAGCGGCGAAATTTCTTCAGAAATAGAAAGGGCATAGACAACGGATTATTTGTAACACAAAAGAATATTTTTGCAAATGTGAAATTTGATAGAAATACGCGAATATTTTCCAAATTCCTTAGAATGACAAAAATAGAACGTCAATTAGTGAGGAATGTGAATGCAGAAATGGCAAGGCCATATGCCAATAAGAATTTGTGACACTGTTTTACAGCTTCAATAAATTGCAATTTTGAGAAATTTAGAAATAAAATTTTAAAAAATGTCAAAGTCGACATTTTCATCTGATGGACTAGCGGCAAACTTTCTTCAGAAATTGTAAGTGCAGAGACTACGGATAATTAGTAACATGAAAGATATTTTTTTAAAAATACTAAATTTAATAGAAATGTTCTAAATTTGACAGAAATGTCAAAATTTCGTAAATTGCCAAAACTTTTGTTGATTGATGATTGTGAACGTAGAATAGGAACGGCGTACGCAAAGGGGAATTCCTGATAAAGAACGACCGCACCAATCTTTTCGCAAGTTTTTTGTTGGATGTGACGTTTTCACACCGGTAGGAAACACCAGGCAAACGGCGTCGTATCATGCCGATAACATATAGCGAACGCGGCGATATCACTGAGCTTTAGATCAGCTGTACAGATAAGCGTATCGTGGGGGATAGCTGCACTTGGCATTATGGTACACGTTCTCATGATTCTTTCTCCAGATGCGGCTAACGATGCGTACAAAGTTCACTATACCGTTCACCAAAATCTGACGGACACAAAGTATAGGTTGAACTTTTTACACACACAGCTTGTTTATTGTGACGACCGGAACAGGCGCACACGAGAGATCGGTGACCTTGGTAGAGAACGCAGTCGTACGTAAGTAATTCTCTCACTAAGAGGGAACAACGCCGAACAAAGAAGGGGAGAATTGCAGAGGGAGAGAAAATCGAACCGGGTCACGCACGCTGCTGCGCAAATGCATTGGTGCGGCACATTCGCCTACGGTGATGTCATCAACGGAAGATAGGTCCTATTTTCTTCGGCCTCAGCCGAGCGACTCCCTGAAGAGAGCTCGGACAGCGGAGCAGGCATTCCGGGGAGTCGCGATTGGATCTCCAAAGTGCTTCAAGGACAAGAATACAGCAACTGCGCGCTAGGACAACTACGATGCTGAGCAAAACAACTGCATAAAACAAGTCGGCAGACAGAGAAAGTAGCAGCAACACTATTGGAACCGCTGTAATGCGGCAGGAGCGCCACAATAGTATTTCTGTTTAAACGCCTGCCTGTTCTTTCCTTCCTTTGATTGTTATCTGTCCTTGGCTGAAGGCAGCAACGCTCACTTTGTACAGGGTGCACCAAAAAAAGTGAGACTCCCTAATTTCGCGGACCCTATTCTCAAGCTTGACTCCTCATACTAGGTGCAAATTTGGACAGGACATACTTCAGGGTGATGGAGGCCGACTGTCAAAATTTCTGATCATTTCATAAACTAGAGAGAAAATAGCATCGTTTTGCACAAGGTCATGTCGAAAATCGGTGCAGCGCCCTTCCACTGCAGAAGACCGCGATGAAGCTGGTGAAGGCCGAGGGAGCACCTCCATCACGGTCTCATGCAGTGAAAAGGCACTGCACCCGATTTTTGACATGACCTTGAGCAAACCGACGCTATTTCCTGTTCATAGCATCAAATGGTCTGCGATTTTGACAGTTGGTATAGAACACCCTGCAGTACATCACTACCAAATTGGGGCTTGACACGCGCTTGAGAACGGCGGCCGCAAAGTTAGGGGTCTCACTTTTTTCGCGCACCCTGCACATTTTTTTGTTCCCCGTTGTGAGAATTTTGAAGAGCCGAAGACAAGGTGGCCGATGGTGGTAATATTGAAGTCTACACACGTTCGAAGGCACCTTTGTGCATGGGCCTCTTGAGCAAGCAGGGACCCTGAGAATAAATAACTGCGCCCTCCAGAACGGCCTACTTCTGGTGGTTCGAGTTATAGCTTCTTCCTTTCTCTCCCCAGCAAATGGTGCGCCATTCTGGTTGTGAACCCGGTATGACTGGCATTTGCTGTGCAGCCGTGGCGCTAATAGTGATAGAACTCTACACCATCGCGAGCATCGAAGCAATGATACGGTGGAATGACAGCCAATGGTTGAAATTTGGAGACCATCACGAGGACAATGAACCTGAAAGAAGCGAAGTCAGTAGCTCGTGGCCAGTTGGGCTCAACTTTTCATCAAGTGTCGAGTGCGTCAAGAAGAAGTGTCGGTGGTCGGAAACCCTAGCCACATTGGGGTCGCGCTCACTTGATGAGATAGACTTCTCATACATCCTTGGTGGACCGTCCTTGTTTCCACTTGTCGAGAACGAGTTATTTTTCCTGAGAGCCAACAGAGGTGATCGATCCTATTCAGTCTAGTGTTACCATATTATGTTGTGTTTTGTCGCCCGGTTTCAGCTGGGCGACACCCTAGGTACGAGAGGAGAGATCGGCGTGCGTCCGTGCGTTCGAGTCCTAAACGCTCTTAGCTTTCGGTGTTGAAAAGTCGTAGAGAGACAATCACAATCAAGCAATCAATCAATGTTTTTTCGCCGCGCCTCAGCGCGGCGAGGTGTAGGTACATATATACGGTTGACAATGTCTGTGTGTCTGTGTTTCCGTGGCACCGAAGTAAAATGTGTGACATATGTGGTCAAGTAGACTCGAGGTCGCTGAGTACGGATCCTATGTCCGTTTCTGTTGCTAATTTCGCATTTTCGAGATATTCGCAATTAAAATTCGAAAATGTCGAAAATCGACTTTTTTCGTCTGATGCGCTAGCCGCGAAATTTCTTCAGAAATGGACGGAGCATGGACCGCGGATAATTTGTAACACAAAAGAAATTTTTTGCAGATGTGGAATTTAATAGAAATACGCGATTATTTGTCAAAATTGCATAAATTGACTAAAATACAAAGTCATTTAATGACGAATGTGAATGCAGAAATGGAAAGGTCGTATGCCGATAAGAATTTGTGACATAGTTTTTTAGTTTTTAAAAATTGCAATTTCGAGATATTTTCAATCAAAATATTTAAATGTTGAAAATCGACTTTTTCACCTGATGATATAGCGACGAAATTTCTTCAGGAATGGAAAGAGTATAGGCTGCGGATAATTTGTAACGCAAGAGAAATTTTTTGCAAATGTGGAATTTGATACAAATACGTGATTATTTTACGAAATTCCACAAATCAACAAAATAGAACGTCGTTTTTTTGACGAATTTGAACGCAGAAATGGTAAGGCCGTATGCCAATAAGAATTTGTGACATAGTTTTACAGTTTTAATAAATTCAAATCACGTAAAACACGCATTGACGAAATCGACTATGAAACTTTCAGCACTGCGTTCATCTGATCTCGTATCAAACGCCGTTCGACACGTTTAACTAAAACCCTCGACGCAGTCTTTCATGCTACAGTAGTTATGACAAAACTTTTCGAATGGTAAAACGCGGTCTGTATAAATCGATATTTTCAAGATGTTTAGCTCTAAAATGACTTTGACTCTTACGTAGTAGAACGACGTTCTGGCGCTTTCAACCCGATTCAGAGCAAAAGGAGCGCTACTGCGACGCCGTCCGCTACATCAACGGCTGCTTCCTCGCATGCCGTCCGAGCAAGCTGGTTGCAAGGGAGCTGAGAATGGTCAGCGAACTGACAAGGGTATACTGCAAGTTGGCTGCTGCGGAAGGCTCCTACACCGACGGTTGTTTGCGCGCCGCCACTCCAATGCTGACGGCCTGCTCTACCGCCTGCTCCAGCAGTACGCCTACCAGAGGCCTGTGTCACGTCATGGACGAGCTGGTCGCTTCCATAGCCGTGGAGTTTACTTTCCAAGCCTGGGCCAAGCAATGCGCCTGCAATCCTATCCTGTGCCTCGGAGGCTGCCATCGCGAAGTGCTGAGACTGAAGTGCGCCCATCGGAAAGTCCCGCCGTGGACCGTGCGTCTCAAAGAAGAGTTCTTCAAGAATAGAATATTTGTACGGGCCGAAGCGGCCCTCGCTACCTTTAACCGATCTTCTTCGTGTTTCGATGACCTCAGCGACGGGCTGTCCCGCCTGAAATTGAGCGACACCGCTTCAATTGGAAAGCTAACCAAGTGGAGAGACTTGGTCCCGGGCGGCTCCTTCACGGAGGACGAAATCGACCCCTGTGAATTCTACTGCCTGGGTAATCCAGAAGTGCCACTTGACACGGAGTTCAGAGCGTGCGGCCGACGGTTGGCGAGATCGAGTCGCCCGATTTGCCTCGTTGTATGTACAGTATGTCGTGGGGGAGGGGGGCGGGGGGAGGTGGTGGGGAGGTAGATCCCAAACACTCAAGCATTGTGGTTCAGCAGTAGGACGATGTCTATCGCAATGTGCTCTCTACCGGTCACTATATGACCTGTATACTGTACAGCCAAGGCATGCGTAGCACGTTTATACGTACGTCCACATTACTGGCTGTGCGCGGCAAAACGTGCTAGTGACGCGACCAAGGCGACCTGTTGGGACCTGTGCAGCCGAGGCCAGCGTCTGCTGTACCAGCTTCAGCAGGATGACTCGATTTGCGCCAATCTCACCAGCCCTGCTGACGCTTTGGGGGGTTTGCCCGAGCGTCTAGCCCAGTGCGAAACGCTCTACTTCAACTGGACCAGCAGCCTCACTCTGACGGAGCGGTCCAAACTGGCGGTGCTTGGCCTGAGCTGGTTCCAGCTGAGCATGTGGCGCCGCTGCGCCGTCGTCCACTGCGCCTCGTCCGAAGGCAGCGCCAACTTCACCGGGCGTCCATGGCTGAAGGGCCAAGCGACCATGCTGCTGGTCAACTCCGTGGCCGCCGACGTGCTGGCCATGATCCACTTCGACAATCCCTGTAGAAGGCTGTTCCGCTGGACCGCCCTTGGGCGCGCCATAGTCCAGGAGTTGGAGGTGACCCCATACAGCTGGGAGATCTATGGGCAGCTGCGGGACGAGGTCAATCGCCGACTGCTGCTGGGCTTGCGCAGAAGTACCCCGGCCGAGCCCTTTCCTCTGGAAGGGGACGAGTGGTGGATAGAGGTTCTCTGGGACATTGAGGTCGACGCGACGGCTCTCGAGAAGATCGGGAAGCTGCTTGGAGCTCCAGTGGCGGACAGAATGTACTTCCGCGACTCGCGGCTGATTGACAGTCGAAAGCTGACGCATGCGCTGCTGTGTGCCCAGTCTGGGCGGCCAGAAAGAGTTATATTCGAGAAACAGTTGAACTGCTCCCAAGTGTTCCAGTGTACCAACTTTGTCAAAGCGACGAAGAAGACAGGGGAAAGTCTTGAATGTTGGATAGAGTTGAGTCTTCTACCGACTTTATCGCCGCGAGTCCGGTCGCTTCATCGCCACTCGCAGACCGGTGCCAAAAGGGTCGCACTGCCGAACGAGGTGCGGCCGGCCTCCAGCAACGTGCTGATTCTTCTCAGCGATCTCAGTTCCCTGCCGAACGCGCATTGGACTCCGCAGGTCGCGCGGCCACCCGACAAGCCCGACTTGGTTCTGGTTGTCGAGATGCTCACCGGCCGAGTGAAGCACGTGGAGACCCATTACTCCAACGTATTGGGGCTGGACTACGGCGCGTTCGGTGTAATATGGGCTCAGGGGACCAGGCAGGGTGTCGGCTACGATTACATTACCGGGTCGACCTTCCAGGCTGCCGCCAACGAGTCCAATGTGGGCGCTGTTCTCAACTACCCCTTGTTGAACATGACACTTCGGTCCGAGCGGCGCGACGGAGCTTGGAGACTGACCTACGCGCGGGCCTCCGCCGCCCACTACACCCAAGTTTGTCCTCCCTTCGCGCGTCTTCAGGGCGAAGGCAGGTTTGCAATCGACTACTACCGTTCGGATCACGGCAAGGTCGCCGTAGCGTTCTTGGCCAACGAAGGCGACAGCATCATTTGGTGCACCATCCACGACAATGGAACGCACGAGCACAAGCAGGAGAGGCTTGAGTCGAGAACATCGCATTACGGTGGATGGCTGGCCATTGACCAATCGCGAGTTTACATCGTGGATGACGGACAGAGAGGAATTCAGTCCTTCTTGAGGAGTGGTACGTCGGGCGTCCAAATTAACTACAGCGAAGAAGTGTACACTGTTGTGGACAGGCGCTTTCCATCTCGGCTTGACCTGAACCTGCTGAAGAGCGCCGCGACGGTGCCCGATCTGGTGCGCACAAAGACGTTCTTCCTCAATGGCGTGGAGAGCATTCTACCGTTCGGACCGGAGCATCGGCCGCTGCCGCCGCTACGGTGCTTCCGCTGCTCGCCGCACAGCAGCCTGACTCTCGCCGGAACGAGAAGTACGGCCCTTCGAATCCGAGCGACAGTCGAGTGGGACCTGCATTCGCTGGCCGACTGTCCCAAGGCCATGTCCCGCCCCCTTCTGGAGTACCGTCTACGGCTTCGCTTCGCCCGATGCCCAGAGGGCGAGCCACGGAACTGTCTCCACTACAACTTCACCTCCAACAGGACCGCCTCCCTCACCTGGTCGCACGTCTCGCCGTCGCTGCCGGCGGGCCAGAAGTACGTGGCCAATCTGACCGTATTCTTCGCCCTTCCGATGGGCGGTCCACGAACTGGGAGCTACTTTCGCAGCCACTGCGGACCCACTCAGAGTCTCGCGCTCAAAACGCCGGTCCAGGTGGACGAGCGCGTCAAGTGGGCGGTCGCCTCAACGGCACTGTTCGTCTTACTTTCGATTGGCGCCCTGGCCCTGGCGTCGGTCTGCGCTTGGAGGAGGCGTCGGGTGGCGAAGCGACTGACTGTTGTGGAGCAGCAGATTCTGACGATGGTCAAATGCTTGCGCGACGACGAATACGAGAAAGCGGAACTCATCGGCGAGGGCAACTTCGCCTTTGTCTATCGTGGCTTCCTGCTCGAGCGCCGCCAGGGCGCGTCCACGTCGAGAAGACCGGCGGCGATCAAGGAGCTAAAAGCGGGGGTCGACGTCCACCGCTTCTCCAGCGAGATCCTCATGACCGCCAAGCTGATGGGTCACCCCAACATCGTTGAGATCTTTGGGGTGCAGATGGGAGCGCAGAGGCGCTGCGTTCTGGAGTACATGAACCAGGGAAGACTGGAGCACTACTTGAAGAACAACTCGCTGATGCTCTCGCTGTTCGCCATACTGAAACTGGTCGACGACTGCGCCGCCGGCCTGGAATACGTTCACTCCAAGATGGTCCTGCACAACGACCTGACAGTGGCCAACTGCCTCGTCTCGACCGAGCGCAGCCAGGGTGTTGTGGCCAAGATATCCGACTTTGGATGCGCCACCGATGGTCCCGACTACACCAGTCCAACTGGGGACCACCAATTCCAGGTGCGCGTTTTGCGTTCAATTCTTCTACATTCAATGTCTGAACGGCTCCTCTTCAATCTCTGTTGCTTCCATCCTGAAGCTTTGACGTCCCAACAGTGCTTTGCAGACCATCAGCTCGGCCCCAGAGGTGAACCTGGAGTCTCCCTCGCGGTTCTCAACAGCCAGCGACGTCTGGTCTTTCGGCCTTCTGCTCTGGCAGAGCGTCCACTGCGCCTCAACGGTTCCCTATGGCAACTCCGTCGCCCGCTGCCTCGGACTGCAGCGCGAGGAGGATCTCGGCTGCTTCTCCTTTCCCGAATGGACGCCAGAGGAGCTGGTGGAGCTGTTCCATTGCTGCTGTCGCCACGAGCCGTCCCAGAGGGCCTCAGCTGCGCAGGTTAGACGCAGCCTGGCGGAGACAATGAGGGGACTGCAGCGTGCCGGCGACACTCCCAGAGCAGCCTTCGCGCCCCGACAAGGAGCCGAGACCGACACGACGGCGGACTACAACAGCCGGCTCATCAACGCTCTGGTTCTGCCTGAGTCAGTTGGCACAGGCTCGAGTGACGTCAGAGTCAGTGGGGAGGAAGGCAACCACGATGAGACTTCTGTATGAGCATCAACACCAGAATACACTTGGTCAAGCTGTACCGCGAGTAAGCCTGGCAAGCTGGGCAGATTCCAGAAGCGAAGATTCACATTTCGTGTAGTACCTTGTACGCCTTGAGCTTGACTTCATCGTCTTGCTATACATAACATACGAATCACGAAATCGCTCCATATTTGGCTTGACTTCTGCTTCATTTTAGTATGAAAGTGGTGCCGAATCGAAATTTTCGCGTTTTATTTAAATTGGCGGAAGCAAAAGATGACGCAAAAGATCGGTGGTGACTTGGTAGAGAGCGCAATCACACGAACGAAATTTCACGCAGAGGGAGAAACGGAAAATCGGATCACATCGAACCGGCTGGTCACGCTGCTGCTGGCCAATGCCGTTTCAGCATTCTTGTCGCGGCACAAGACGCGTACAGTAATCGGTCATCAACGGAACACTGGCCCTACCTTGTCATTGGTTCTCGCGGACAGGCGCACAAGTACACGCACGCACGCACGCAGTCGGTCAGCACTCGGAAAGTCATGTGCAGAAGAGATTCCGTGGAACAGGCAACAACAATACTCTGAAGATAGTCAGTCTGGAAGAAGACGTGAAAGAAGCAATGACCACGGCGGCACTCGCGAATCGAGAATCCAGTAGTCATCTCGTGCTGACTCGAACCCGAGCCGGTTCTCCAAGTTCAAGGTAAGCTACTACAGTATCCAAAACGCGTCGAAAACTGGAAACGACACGCTTGCTTCAGGCTTAATAACTCGCTTGTCTGACGTCGCTGGGTTGAGTTCGACACATCGACGAGTAGCCCTCGGACTACTCTCGCGAACTGTGACGTCGAAATAATAGCAAGTTTTAAAAATTCCGCGCTACAGTATCCCGAAGTAATGTCCGCGAAAAGTCAAAACTTCATCGAACCTAGTCGAATCGCATATCAAAATGAAGCGCTCGACCTTCTGAGCAAGAATCCGACAACAGAAAGTTTCAAAAGGTCAATGAGAGGGCAGCAGTAACCAAAACATGATGAAAACTGCAGATTTTGGTTTGTTATATCTTGGCACTCGTGCGTTGCAGAGCGGCGGTCTTGAAATCGCTGAAGAGCTCACTGCAAGCCAACATCAAATCATGCTCACAATTAACCTGTAGTTTTGCGTTAGATTACAGTGTCTTTTTTTAAATTTAGTCTGAAAAGATGATTTTCTTGGTGTAAAGAATTAAACCCGAGCGATACCAATGTTGCGTAGCAAGACCACTCCAAAAAGTGTAGTCGCGAGGAGAGTCAAAGACGCTGCACGAAACCGGAAAGGGCCTTGCTACAATCTCAGTAAAAATTCAAAGCTCAAAACCACTCCGCTTTTTAAAAGAGACTTGTTTCGCCCGGCCTCAGCCGGGCGAACCCCTACGAGAGCTTATCGTCCGTTCGTGCGTCCGTTCGTTCGTTCGTCACGCTCTCATATCTCGGCGTTGGAACGTCGTAGGAAGGAGATCTTGGGCTCTACGGAAAGGTCTCGACTCACTGGTAATGTCGCTAAGAGACTTCGAAATTCAAAACTTTGAATTGCGCGCGCTACAGTAACCCGAAGGTCTAAAAGGAAAACGGCTCTAACTCGCTCGTCTTACGTCGTAGAGCGGCGTGCTATAGCTCAACTAAAAGGTCTCGACGTGCTCTTTCGTTTGGCATTACAAATTTTCTTAATTACGCAAACACGCAACACGAAAAGCGACATTCTCGCGTTTTTAACGCAGAAATCGCTCTAACTCGCTCAGCGTGCGTTGTACGGTGACGATCTTGGGTTGGTTGGATAGCTCTCGATTCACTGGTCATTTGTTCTTCTATTGGTCGAAACTCAAAAGTTTGAATTTCGGGAGCTACAGTAACCCAAAGGTTTAAAACGCAAAACTTATCTAACTCGCTCGTCTTCCTTCATAGAGAGACGATCTTGAGTTCCTTGAATAGGTTTCGACACACTGATAATTCCGTTAAGAGAAGTCGAAATTCAAAAGTTTGAATTGCGCGCGCTACAGTAACCCGAAAGTCCAAAACGCAAAACGGCTCTGACACGCTCGTCTTACGTCGTAGAGCGGCGTGCGATAGGTCAACTAAAAGGTCTCGACGTGCTCTTTCGTTTGGCATTAAAACTTTTGTTAATTACGCAAACACGCAACACGAAAAGCGACATTCTTGCGTTTTTAGCATAGGAATCGCTCTAACTCGCTCAGCGTGCGTCGTAGAGAGACGATCTTGAGTTGCTGGATAGCTCTTGACTCACTGATCATTTGTTCTTCTATTGGTCGAAACTCAAAAGTTTGAACATCGCGAACTACAGTAACCCAAAGGTTCAAACAGCAAATGGGCCCTAACTCGCTCGTCTTACGTTGTAGAGCGGCATTCGTTCGACCGTTTGAAAGCTTACGTTGAGGCAGTTGTTGAACGGTCATTCCTAAAGAAATACTTCTGTTTTTTTAACCCTTGTCTTACGAACAACTTTGTCTGCAAAAATAATTAATCCCGGGCGATCCCAATGTTGCCCTGCAACAACTGCTCAGAAATGCGTGTGTCTTGCTCAAAAAAATAATCCCGGGCGATCCCAATGTTGCCCTGCAAGAACCTCTCAGAAAGGAGCGTGTCAGAAGTAGCGCATGAATAGTGTACTCCGGGCGGGCGCGCGTCATATCGGAAAGGCTTCGAAATACTTTACAAAAGTATCCACTCTTTTACTCTTCCACTTTAAAACACTCACAAACCACTCTGTATTAATAAAACAACTCAACTTTTTTAAAACAGCTTGTTGAACCAATCTACAGAACATAATGACGTTTGATTTCCCAAAGTTTCGTCGAAATCGGTCTACCGAAGCTCGAGTTTTCAAATTTTCCTCAGCGGCAAAAATTTCCAACGGGCCGGGCCGGGCGGGTCGACTACGGGTTTTGAAACGGGTCGGGCCGGGCCGGGCCGCTCGAAAAAATTTCCGGGCCGGGCCGGGCGGGCCGCGGGACCCAGACGGGCCGAGCCGGGCTGAAAAACCCCGGCCCGTTGAGACCTCTATTACCCATGACGACGACACCGAAATCTTCCTTCGTTCAAATGCGCCCAACGTTTTCGACCCCCCGAAGAAGAGGGTCGGTCGGATTATGCGCTTGTGGAAGGCCCTGGTGAAGTACATCGGTCGGATACTTAGGATGGCAAAATAGTCGCTCACGCGGCTAAAATTGCCTACGCAAGCACTGCCGTACTGTCATTATCAGCATTCGTATGGTCTTATAATGTGCTTGTGCAAGGTTCCGATGATCGTTCCAATGCTTAGTTTAGCGAACACGCCGTACCGTTCATCATCAGTATTCGTATGGTAAAATTGCCCACGCGAGCCACGCCGTACTGTTCATCATCAGTATTCTTATGGCAAAATTGCCTACGCGAACCATGCCGTACTGTTAATCATCAGTATTCGTATGGCCTGATAATGCGCCTGTGCAAGGCTCTGCTGAATCGTTCCAATGCTTAGTTCGGCGAAATAGCCGCTCACGTGGCTAAGATTGCCCACGCGAGCCACGAAGTACTGTTCATCATCAGTATTCGTATGGTCTTATAATGTGGTACGTCGTTCGTACATGTGCAAGGCTCTGCTGAGGTAACATCGTTCCAATGTGTAGTTTCGCTCAGGGACGTCTTCGGTTGACCATCCGATCGGCTGTGGACTTGTGACGTGACTGTGACGGTTGTGCTGTGACGGTTGACTATCGGACCGCAAACTTTGCCACTTTCCAAATCCTCACAAGATTTTTAAGCCTAGGACTGCAAGAAGCAAGCTTTAAAGACTCGATCTCGTTGGAAACACGCATCCAGTGGCAGAACAATCCACGCTGCAGATTGATGATCGCCTTGCACAAAAGTTTATGTACCACTAGCGCAATTGTTAATTATACTACAATTACCGTAAAACCTCCAATAAGCGACGTGGTCGCTTATTATTTCAACCACCCCTCTAGGGGGGTCGCTTATTAGAGGGGGTCCCTTATTGGAGGGGGGTCGCTTATTGTTCAATGCATGTCTGAGTCGTCACCTCAGCATACAACTTTGCAATTTCTTGCTAAAACCTGTATGATCGAGTGTCTTGGATAAGCATAGCGTATGCATATCGTTTGCAGCTTTAGGTCACTGCTTCATCTTGGGAAGATTGGTCAAAGTCACATTGGTACTACACATACATAATGCGTTGGATTTCTCATAGGTAAATTGCCGCGACATCTCATGCAGATCTTGCCCAGTTAGGGTCGCGTATGCTCTGGTCAGCATTTTCAGAAAGCCTCGGTTTTGTCGTGGCAGTTACTGGACCAGGCCAGTTAGGCCCCGCGTTGTGTGTGGAGCGAAGCGGCAGTGTGGAGGAGAACCACATGTGCGTCCCTTTGAGAAGGAAGCGGTGCAAAAAGAGTGGCACGAGCCTTGGGAGGAAGAAAGCAACTCGCCGGGCAGTTTATACCTTTCGTCTTGGCGGTCCGGAGGCGTGATAAGGAGGCAGGCCCGCTCAGTTCCCTGGGACACACGAGACACGCCGATTTGACAGCGGTAGCTGCGGCGGCATGGCGGCTAGCTGCCCCCCCCCCTCACCCCCAGTGTTCTGTGCGTCGGCAGGGGGTGTCTTGGGCAGCTTTGCGCCTCTCGACGAGTGGCGCGGCGAGAAGGCGGAGGAGAGGGAGAAGCTTTCAATCGATTTGCCCTCTCGCGCGGCCTAGCAGCTATCGCCGTCTTCTAGCACCACGACCACCCCCCGTCATCATACTATTTCTCTCTCCAGCGGCCCAAGCACGCCAAGCTAGCGGCCGAGCTTCCTCCCCACCCATCACTCCCTCCCTCCCTCCGCCTCGCATGACTACGAGCTCTGCGCACCCCGTATCCACACTCACGAGCGAACGTTCCGGAGCCGGCGCCCGGCGTGAGGAGAAGGCGCGCGCTCTCGGCAAAAATCCATCAATACTGGCCAGCGCATAAAACGACTGGCGTTGCCGCTGCTTCAGACGGCGAGCAAGAGAGAGCTAGAGGGAGGGAGGAAGGCCCATGCGCCGGCAAGAGGCGGACGTCTAATAGTGACGCAGCGGCGACGGCCGGGCGCCCCAGCTCGTTTCGCGCCCTCGACTCGCCCCCTGGCGGCGGCTCTCTTTCTCTCCCCATCCTCCTCCTCCTTCTCCTCTGCGCCTTCCTTCAGAGCAGAAGCAGCAGCGACGAAGTTCGCTTTTATTGTCTGGCCGACGACCGTTTATTCGCCCGACGGCCGAGCGAGCTGGAGTGGAGAGAGATGAGGCGATACGGGGCGCGAGAATGGACCGGCGGGCGTTAATTCGGAGAAGAAGCTAGCCGGGAGGAGCGAAGTTGCGGGCGCGCCGCGCCGCCACCTGCGAGCATCAGCAGCAGACGCGGTAGACGCCGAGTCGGTCTTCTCCTCTTCCACTCGCGCATTCGGCGACTTGGCAGCGGCGGCTGAGTGTGGGTGGACGGCGGCCGCATGTTCGTCGATGCCCTCAAGGACGTGCTCTTCGAGGTGAACAGGGCCCTCCAGCAGAGTCAGCAGCAGCAGCAGACGCGACAACCACAACCACCGCCACAACCCATGCTCAACGCCAACAATCACAGCGGCTCGCACGACCACTCCCAGTACTGCGGCCCCTACCGTCTGGAGAAGACCCTGGGCAAAGGGCAGACCGGTGGGTGATTGTTTGTTTGATCGTTCGGTTCGGAGACTAATCGCCACGGTCAGTTGATTGGAGCAGATCTCACGCTCTATGCTTAGAGCGGTAGTATACAAATCCACTTAATCCAGTGTCTACCTGCGCTCAGCACCAAAGACCTTTGACATCCTTTATGGCTCACTATTGCTTGGATGAATGGCACAACTCACATTCAATCGTGTTGGATGGAATGGAAGCTCATCTGTAAGCTTCCTTGTGGCCTCCATTTGACCTGAGAGGTCCCACGTTCTGTATCAGTAAAATGAGAGATGAGACCCACATCTGACGAACTGATGGATCTGACGAACAAAACAACTGCAGTCTCGGGCCTACCTCCGAATGCCACGTTTCTAGAGCAATCACAATGACTTGCTAAATCAGAATTTCGTTTACGGCTGCAATTCATCTTCGTCTCCTTAGCTCTCGTCCGTAAGTCGTCAACACCGGAACATTGTTTATCCAAATGTCACTGGCGTATCGGTCGTTGTAAGCAATTCTGCCCTCTCCCCGCCCGCAGGCAGCTCTGTAGCTAAGACAAGCCCTCGCAGAGATGGCCAAATAATAATTCCGTCTCTGGTGGCAGCTTCTTGCGTCTGCCTATAGGCCAAAGCAATATGCTCACTGCCTCCCATTATTGGCACCTTCTAAGGATGTTTGTCCGTCTAGCAGCATACGGCCGTTGTCGTCTCACTGTACGAGTGCTAAGCCTAAGCCCTTCTCGCTCTAATGGCGCTATATGCATCTGGGAACAAAGGCAGGCGTCACTTTGTAGCCCGTTCGTTTGTGCAATTCGTCCGCTCGTTTGTGCAATTTGGCTCTCTATACTGTTGCGTCTACACGCGAAATAAGGCTCCACAGGGCGGCACAGATTGGGCTATGCGCGCAGTTCCTATTCACGAAGGCAAATTAGACTCGTTTGATTGACCGAGCGACGACTGACAAGTTGCACCCACCCAGAAGAAGCGGGCAAAGCATATGAGAAGCCACGACTTTTGAAATTCACGCAACACGCCTTCCAAATTACACCACCCACCACACTTCACCGACTCTGAAATTATGTTTGCTGGCGTCTGCTTCAGGCCTGGTCAAGACCGGGACGCACTGCATCAGCGGCAAGAAGGTCGCCATCAAGATCGTCAACAAGCAGAAACTGAGCGAGTCCGTCCTGCAGAAGGTCTGTTGGTCACACACTCATTGGAACCCTCGGAAATTATTCATGAACGCTGCTGTATGTACGTGAATGACCCTCTGAAACGCGACGAGTGGACAGCTGACAAAATGGGCGTGATTCATTGGGAGACATGTGGTCTGCGAATGAGTCACCTAGCCCTGTGTGTAATGTGGGTGTAGTGCAGTTGTCGCCACGGAGATCCATACTACGGTTGGGGAGAATTGGCTCCAAGTGGCAATGTTTGGGAGAGGGGAGGGGGGTTCTTTATAGCAGAAGTATCGCCGACACAGTCAACGCAACAGGGAAGAAAATGTCGCGTACTACAATTCAAACAGACCTCCGAATTCATCAGTGCGTCTGAGAACGGCCGAAATCATTGAAAGTGTCGATTCTTTCAGGTGGAGCGCGAGATCGCCATTATGAAGCTGATAGAGCACCCCAACGTGCTGCACCTCTTCGACGTCTACGAGAACGAGAAATATCTGTAAGTCAAGGAACAAATTTTCCAGAATTCCATCAAATTTTCGTCAAACTTGCAGCTACCTCCTCCTGGAGCATGTCAGCGGCGGCGAGCTTTTCGACTACCTGGTGCGCAAGGGCCGGCTCACACCCAAGGAGGCCCGAAAGTTCTTCAAGCAGATAATCTCAGCGCTGGACTTCTGCCACGCGCACAACATCTGCCATCGCGATCTGAAGCCGGAGAACCTGCTGCTCGACGACCGCAACAACATCAAGGTGGCAGACTTTGGAATGGCCTCGCTCCAAGTGGAGGGATCCATGTTGGAGACGAGCTGCGGCAGTCCGCACTACGCCTGCCCTGAAGTGATTAGGGTGAGTGGCCTACGTGGGCGGAAAGGGAACACCGCAGGAAGATAACACACGCACGAATAACAACCTGTGATGTGGAGTTAAGAAAGATTGATGAGAGTACTGGCGGAGACAGTATGTAGGCAGGCAGCGCCAGTGGATGTTAGCGTGAGCCACGTTACTGTCAGAGGGATGATGCCACAGCGCAAGCGAAGCAAGTCGCGCACAGTCGTAGATGCGTTCTGCTTCTACACTATGACTTCCATTCAGGGTGAGAAGTACGACGGCCGCAAGGCGGACGTCTGGAGCTGCGGCGTCATTCTCTACGCCTTGCTTGTCGTATGCCCTACCGTTTCATCATTTGGGGAATCATTGTATTCTCACCATGCAAGATTTCCATGCCAACCCAACATGTACAGGGTGCTCTTCCGTTCGACGACGACAATTTGCGCAACCTTCTGGAGAAGGTGAAGAAAGGCGTGTTCCACATCCCGCACTTCGTGCCGCCCGACTGTCAGAGCCTGCTCAGGGGCATGATCGAGGTCGACCCCAGGAAGAGACTCGGGGTGGGTGGGCACTGGATGTTGTTGTTGTTGTTGTTGTCAAAAATTGTGGGAATGAAATTTTAATATGTGAAATGAAAGCCGTGCAATTCGCAGGCTCAATGTGTGTAGAGGCAGAAATTAGAACGTCTTTATTCGAAGTGCGATTGAACACGCAAATACAGGGTGGCTCACCAAAACCCGTGCTCTTTGTCTGCTTATATCTCTTACGTGCGTTCGTCAATTTTGCTGAAATTTTCAGAGATTGTAGTCCAATAGCAAACTTAAGGATACGCCAAGTTACAGTTCTTTCGCTGATCTGACGAGCGAGCTAGAGCGGGCAGCATAAAGATCATCGTAGTTCAAAAGCCACGAAGCTGACAAATGCGCTGGTGACTTTGAATTTGACTGGAACTTGCACCGTTCATTACAGTGGTTCTTCTTTACCACGTGCTATAATATCAGCTCGTTTAATCCAGTACAGCGAAAGTTACAGTAGTTTCAGTTGTCGACGTTACGCTCAATTTGGCGAACTGCTAAACTTTGACATCATGTTACTCACGCTATGAAGGGCGCAGCGACGTAAAACAAAAACTGTGAAAGTCGGGATCACATCCTTTATCACATATCTAAAAATCAGCAAAATCGAAGAAGGTCAAAATTTTTGTCGATTTTGTGTCGATTCTCTCCAGGAAGGCATTTTCAGTGCTACGGCAGCGATGAACAAGTTACAAAGCTGCAACTTACGGTATCTTTAAGTTGGACCTTAGACTATAATCACTGAAAATTTCAGCCAATTTGACCAACTCACGCTAGAGATATAAGCCAGCAAAGAGCACGGGTTTTCGGTGGGCCACCCTGTAGATGCCACGTCCTTTATGCAAGTGATGCTTCGCACCTATTTGCAGTTGAGTGAGGTGTTTCGACATCCTTGGGTGACAGGCAATGCCAAGGGCGATCTGGAGCTTGAGCTGCCCATGTCCGAAGTGATTCAGGTGACAATTTCTCTTCTCTGACAAACATGTGGATGGAATTATGCAGCCTGAACAATCTGACCAATCAATCACCAACCAATCTACTCGTCGCTCTGACCAATCGCAGACGCACGTGATTCCGAGCGAGGAGAACATCGATCCCGACGTCTTTCGCCACATGAGCAGCCTAGGCTGCTTCAAGGACAAGGAGAAGCTGGTCCGAGAATTGCTCAGCAATGTGTACGGCCGCTCATTTTGGAAATACGGCGACGACGACGCTGCTCTTGCACGTGGTGCTTGGCTTGCTGCTATCGCCGTAAACGTACTCGTATTCCAGACATAACACGGAGAAGATGGTATACTTCTTGCTGCTGGAAAGAAAGAAGCGTAAGCCCACCCATGACGACGACACCGAGATCTCACTCCGTCCAAATACGGCCAACGTATTTGATCCCCCGAAGAAGAGGGTCGATGCCTACAAGCCCAGCCGGTGTGCACATACTTGCGAAAATCTGTCTTAATCTTTCGTTTCTTCCAAGGCAGACGCTTCCATTTCAGGTTCCAATATGGGTCAATAGCTGAAGGTTCTCCCGTGGCTCCCAGGAAGACGTACGGAGGGTGAGAACCCAAAGTTTGAACCGAAATAGCCTAACCAAATTGGCATCGGTAAAACAAACTGTAGCGCTCGTTTCACGTAAAAGTTACATAGTTCCGTCCACTGTAGGAGGCGGGGTCGTCACCACAGCATCGGCGGGTCTCCCGAGCAGAGTCCGCAGAACACCAGGCGAACGGCACCCCTTACACCGACGCCGGTTCACTCGACCAACTCCAGCGGCGGCTCGGCCGCCAGGAATTCCAGGCCTTACCACTACTACACGCAACCGGTGAGATAACGAGGATACTGTACCGACTTTCACTAGAATGCCGTGCTCGACAATGTCGGCTATCCAACAGTGCGCTCACTGAGTCCCCCATTCCAGGTGGACAGCGATCTCCTGGCCACAGCCAGAGCGGCAGTGACCCATTCTCGCCAGCAGCAGCAGCAGCAACACCACTATGATCCCCAATCAAAGCGCCAATCCCAGCAGCAGAATCAGCTGACCGCCCCTCAACCGTCCTACTACCAGGGAGCGGAGAATCTGCTGGTCAACGCTTCCTCGGCCGCCGGGCCTACGAGCCCGGCAATGGGGCAGCAGTGGCGCTCCAAGCTGACCAACATCAAGAACTCATTCCTGGGAACGCCTCGATTCCACAGGAGAAAGAGCGCCAACAGAGCGAGCGACGGTGGGTCATGTCGTTGTTGTCGTCGTCGTCGCGTCGTCGGACGACGACGACTGCTAGTGTGTGACTGTGTGTCAGACTGTATGTTATTTTCAGTGGGCGAATCCGATTCGGAGGACAGCTCCATTCTCGACACCTCAGAGTGAGCGATAACTGCGACTGCGATTCGCCCTCTTGCTCCACGCTGTAATTAACCCAGCGAGCATTCTTCCAGTCTGGTCAAGAAGTCCTGGTTCGGCAGCCTGACCAGCAGCGCGAGCGTGGAGCGCGACGACGCCTACTGCGTCCCAGTCCAGGGTCGCTCGCTCAACGCCATCAAGGCCGAACTCATACGCGCCTTCCTCACGGTGAGAACGCACCCACACCCACTCTTGACAGACAGTAAGCATACTTCAGTCGCAGATTCACGAGTTGAACCACAGCGTGGTGGGTCAGAATTCCTTCCGGGTCGAGTACAAAAGAGGACCAACCGCCGGCGGCAGCGTCTTTTCAAGAGGAGTCAAAATGCAGGTGGGAAGAAGATATGCTCTGGTCTGGTTGCAGACGCGAGACGTGCCAGCGACCAAATAAAACCTGCACAGGTCGACGTCATTCTGAGTCCCCAAGCGGCCTTGACCGTGGGAGAGCCACCCACGCACGTCGTGCAGTTCACGCTGATAGCAGGTACAGTATCTGCCGCACTACAGTATCTCGACAGTACAGTATCTAACTACTCCTTCAGCTTACCACCATCTAACCACTCCTTCAGCTACCATACGCTTCAAAGTTCGAGATTTGAAGTTTCCTACGACAGTACACTTCTACGCATTTGTACCGCACATATCACTACTGCTCCATTACCCCGGCTGGCATATCAGCTTCCTTACATCCTTTACCAAGCATGCCCCACGGTCTATAGCCAACAACAAGCTGTTTTAAAAAAGTTGAGTTGTTTTATTAATACAGAGTGGTTTGTGAGTGTTTTAAAGTGGAAGAGTAAAAGAGTGGATACTTTTGTAAAGTATTTCGAAGCCTTTCCGATATGACGCGCGCCTGCCCAGAGTCCACTATTCATGCGCTACTTCTGGCACGCTCCTTTCTGAGGGGTTCTTGCAGGGCAACATTGGGATCGCCCGGGATTAATTTTTTGAGCAAGACACACGCATTTCTGAGCGGTTGTTGCAAGGCAACATTGGGATCGCCCGGGATTAATTTTTTTAGCAGACAAAGTTGTTCATAAGACAAGGGTTTAAAAAAACAAAAGTATTTCTTTAGGAATGACCGTTCAACAACTGCCTCAACGTAAGCTTTCAAACGGTCGAACGAATGCCGCTCTACAACGTAAGACGAGCGAGTTAGGGCCGATTGGCTGTTTGAACCTTTGAGTTCTGTAACTCGCCAAATTCAAACTTTCGAATCTCGACTTCTCTTAACGGAATGATTAGTGTGACGAAACCTATTCAACAAACTCAAGATCATCTCTACGACGGAAGACGAGCGAGTTAGAGAAGTTTTGCGTTTTGAACTTTTGGGTTACTGTAGCTCGCGATATTCAAACTTTTGAGTTTCGACCAATAGAAGGACAAATGATCAGTGAGTCAAGAGCTATCCAGCAACTCCAGACCGTCTCTCTACGACGCACGCTGAGCGAGTTAGAGCGATTTCTAGGCCAAAAACGCAAGAATGTCGATTAACAAAATTTTTACGCCAAGTGAAAGAGCACGTCGAGACGTTTTAGTTGACCTATCGCACGCCGCTCTACGACGTAAGACGAGCGTGTTAGAGCCGTTTTCGTTTTGGAACTTCGGGTTACTGTAGCGCGCGCAATTCAAACTTTTGAAATACGAAGTCTCTTAACGGAATTATCAGTGTGCCGAAACCTATTCAATGAACTCAAGATCGTCTCTCTATGACGGAAGATGAGCGAGTTAGATAAGTTTTGCGTTTTAAACCTTCGGGTTACTGTAGCTCCCGAAATTCAAACTTTTGAGTTTCGACCAATAGAAGAACAAATGATCAGTGAGTCGAGAGCTATCCAACCAACCCAAGATCGTCTCCGTACGACGCACGCTAAGCGAGTTAGAGCGATTTTTGCGTTAAAAAAGCGAGAATGTCGCTTTTCGTGTTGCGTGTTTGCGTAATTAAGAAACTTTTTTATGCCAAGCGAAAGCGCACGTCGAGACCTTTCAGTTGACCTATCGCACGCCGCTCTACGACGTAAGACGAGCGAGTAATAGTCGTTTTCAGTTTGAACCTTCGGGTTACTGTAGCGCGCGCAATGCAAACTTTTGAATTTCGAAGTCTCTTAGCGACATTACCAGTAAGTCGAGAGCTATCCATAAAGCCCAAGATCGCCTTCCTACGACTTTCCAACGCTGAGATATAAGAGCGTGACGGACGGACGAACGAACGGACGAACGGACGCTAAGCTCTCGTAGGGGTTCGCCCGGCTGAGGCCGGGCGAAAAAATTGTAATCTCTCACTTACAGTACCTATATGCAATACCGCCGCGCGTCATGGCCGGGTGCGGGAAGTAGCACACTTGCTACTCTACCACCCTACATTGGCGTTCACGCGCGGTCTTCCAAGCAGGCTCCACAGTCTATGTCGAAATTCAAAAATTTGAATTTTTTCACCTACCTGCAGTAGCCTTTCTCGCGTAGCGGACCACTTTCGGCACGCCTCCGGCCTTGGTCCGCTGGGATCGGTTCGCCGGGCGATTCTGGCGGGGGCTCTAAGGCCGAGCCGATCCTACTGTTTTGAAGCTAATTTCACCACACCACACATTCAGACCTCACAAAGCCCACACTCACTGAGAATGATTCCACATCAGATCCTGTGATCTGAAACACTGAAGTTTGCAACGTGGCAACCGTCAAACTTTGCGTTGATTGGCTGAACGCGTAGAGCGATTCGCGGTGATTGGCCGCGCGAAACGCCGCACACTTTTGAAATTTGAATTGTTATAGGCGGCGTCTTTGATTACGGTACTTTCAAATTGAAATCAAACGGCTGTGTACCTATCGTAATATCAGATGGACTGTGGCGTGTCGTGGTGGCCTGGAGTGAAATTGCATTATCTACCTTACACCCTTGGCATACCAACTGCTTCGCCCGCTTACCAAGCAGTCTCCACTGTTCTTAGCGAAATTAAAAAATTTGAACCAAATTTGAAGTATCTTGCTTAACGAACCACTTTTGTCTCGCCCCCGGCACAGGCCCAGGGCAGCCCCACAGCTGGGGTCGGTCCACTGGGCCATTCGGCGGGCTGATTGTGTCGCGCAGACAGACACACAACCCCAGCGATTGAGGGGAAGAATAAGTCGACTTTCAACGCCTATTTCAGGGCCAGTGCGTCGCTACCGGCGCCTAGTGGACCACTTGACCGCCATTCTGCAGGCCAGTCAGAAGCAGCGCCAGCAGCAGCAGCAGCAACAGCAGCAGACGGGCCAGGACCATACGAACTCCAGCGCCCCATCAGTGGCGCCCATGGTCCGTCCGCGTCGTCTCAGCGACACAAGCGTCTCCTCACTTTGTCCCTCTGAGGCGGAGTCGGCCGTCTCCGCCAGCCAGCCCATGGGCCTGAACCAGAGACAGATGCAGCCGACGCAGAGGCATCCGAGCCAGGTCTGTCTGACCATTGATGATTACGACAGTTGTCAAATGACGACGTTTTGAGTATGGCGCGTCATGTAAGGAGGCGTTTTCACTTACAGTGCAGTGTTATGTATTCGCACTTCTTTCCAGAACGGGAGGAACAACGGCGGCGGCAGTCACCAGCACAACCAGTCGAGCTTGAGCTGTTCCGCCGCCGCGGGGGGCAAAGGAAGCGGCTACTCGCAGACTCGGTCGGCCAGCACCCGCTCGGGAGGCGGCGGTGGAAAGAAGGGGGGCGACTGCTCACGAGTGGAGGAGCTCTCGTCGCGAATGGAGGAGCTGGTGCTCTTCGGCGCGGGAGGGAGTGGAGGAGGGGCGGTGACTCGGCGCTCCACGGCCGGCAGAACGGGCTCCTCTAGCTCAGTGGTGGCGCCCAGCTGCGACTCGCCCTCCAGCCACTCCACGCACAGCGTGGGCTCTCCACGCTCCTCCCAGCAGCATCTGCAGTCGCCCCAACAACAGCAGCAGCAGCAGCACCAGAGGCAGCTGAGCTTCTCCATGTTCTCCACCGGGAAGACGGATAGGGTCTGATGATAAGGATGATTGTAGTAGCTTACCTAAACTTGGAGAACCGGCTCGGGTTCGAGTCGGCACAGATAACTACTGGATTCTCGATTCGCGAGTGCCGCCGTGGTCATTGCTTCTTTCACGTCTTCTTCCAGACTGACGATCTTAGAGATTGTTGTTGCCTGTTCCACGGAATCTCTTCTGCACGTGACTTTCCAGAGTGCTGACCGACTGCGTGCGTGCGTGCGTGTACTTGTGCGCCTGTCCGCGAGAACCAATGACAAGATAGGGCCAGTGTTCCGTTGATGACCGATTACTGTACGCGTCTTGTGCCGCGACAAGAATGCTGCAACGGCATTCGCAGCAGCAGCGTGACCAGCCGGTTCGATGTGATCCGATTTCCCGTTTCTCCCTCTGCGTGAAATTTCGTTCGTGTGATTGCGCTCTCTACCAAGTCACCACCGATCTCTTGCGTACGTCTGTTGTGCTTGTCACAATTACAATAAACGCGAAAATTTCGATTCGGCACCACTTTCATACTAAAATGAAGCAGAAGTCAAGCCAAATATGGAGCGATTTCGTGATTCGTATGTTATGTATAGCAAGACGATGAAGTCAAGCTCAAGGCGTACAAGGTACTACACGAAATGTGAATCTTCACTTCTGGAATCTGCCCAGCTTGCCAGGCTTACTCGCGGTACAGCTTGACCAAGTGTATTCTGGTGTTGATGCTCATACAGAAGTCTCATCGTCGTTGCCTTCCTCCCCACTGACTCTGACGTCACTCGAGCCTGTGCCAACTGACTCAGGCAGAACCAGAGCGTTGATGAGCCGGCTGTTGTAGTCCGCCGTCGTGTCGGTCTCGGCTCCTTGTCGGGGCGCGAAGGCTGCTCTGGGAGTGTCGCCGGCACGCTGCAGTCCCCTCATTGTCTCCGCCAGGCTGCGTCTAACCTGCGCAGCTGAGGCCCTCTGGGACGGCTCGTGGCGACAGCAGCAATGGAACAGCTCCACCAGCTCCTCTGGCGTCCATTCGGGAAAGGAGAAGCAGCCGAGATCCTCCTCGCGCTGCAGTCCGAGGCAGCGGGCGACGGAGTTGCCATAGGGAACCGTTGAGGCGCAGTGGACGCTCTGCCAGAGCAGAAGGCCGAAAGACCAGACGTCGCTGGCTGTTGAGAACCGCGAGGGAGACTCCAGGTTCACCTCTGGGGCCGAGCTGATGGTCTGCAAAGCACTGTTGGGACGTCAAAGCTTCAGGATGGAAGCAACAGAGATTGAAGAGGAGCCGTTCAGACATTGAATGTAGAAGAATTGAACGCAAAACGCGCACCTGGAATTGGTGGTCCCCAGTTGGACTGGTGTAGTCGGGACCATCGGTGGCGCATCCAAAGTCGGATATCTTGGCCACAACACCCTGGCTGCGCTCGGTCGAGACGAGGCAGTTGGCCACTGTCAGGTCGTTGTGCAGGACCATCTTGGAGTGAACGTATTCCAGGCCGGCGGCGCAGTCGTCGACCAGTTTCAGTATGGCGAACAGCGAGAGCATCAGCGAGTTGTTCTTCAAGTAGTGCTCCAGTCTTCCCTGGTTCATGTACTCCAGAACGCAGCGCCTCTGCGCTCCCATCTGCACCCCAAAGATCTCAACGATGTTGGGGTGACCCATCAGCTTGGCGGTCATGAGGATCTCGCTGGAGAAGCGGTGGACGTCGACCCCCGCTTTTAGCTCCTTGATCGCCGCCGGTCTTCTCGACGTGGACGCGCCCTGGCGGCGCTCGAGCAGGAAGCCACGATAGACAAAGGCGAAGTTGCCCTCGCCGATGAGTTCCGCTTTCTCGTATTCGTCGTCGCGCAAGCATTTGACCATCGTCAGAATCTGCTGCTCCACAACAGTCAGTCGCTTCGCCACCCGACGCCTCCTCCAAGCGCAGACCGACGCCAGGGCCAGGGCGCCAATCGAAAGTAAGACGAACAGTGCCGTTGAGGCGACCGCCCACTTGACGCGCTCGTCCACCTGGACCGGCGTTTTGAGCGCGAGACTCTGAGTGGGTCCGCAGTGGCTGCGAAAGTAGCTCCCAGTTCGTGGACCGCCCATCGGAAGGGCGAAGAATACGGTCAGATTGGCCACGTACTTCTGGCCCGCCGGCAGCGACGGCGAGACGTGCGACCAGGTGAGGGAGGCGGTCCTGTTGGAGGTGAAGTTGTAGTGGAGACAGTTCCGTGGCTCGCCCTCTGGGCATCGGGCGAAGCGAAGCCGTAGACGGTACTCCAGAAGGGGGCGGGACATGGCCTTGGGACAGTCGGCCAGCGAATGCAGGTCCCACTCGACTGTCGCTCGGATTCGAAGGGCCGTACTTCTCGTTCCGGCGAGAGTCAGGCTGCTGTGCGGCGAGCAGCGGAAGCACCGTAGCGGCGGCAGCGGCCGATGCTCCGGTCCGAACGGTAGAATGCTCTCCACGCCATTGAGGAAGAACGTCTTTGTGCGCACCAGATCGGGCACCGTCGCGGCGCTCTTCAGCAGGTTCAGGTCAAGCCGAGATGGAAAGCGCCTGTCCACAACAGTGTACACTTCTTCGCTGTAGTTAATTTGGACGCCCGACGTACCACTCCTCAAGAAGGACTGAATTCCTCTCTGTCCGTCATCCACGATGTAAACTCGCGATTGGTCAATGGCCAGCCATCCACCGTAATGCGATGTTCTCGACTCAAGCCTCTCCTGCTTGTGCTCGTGCGTTCCATTGTCGTGGATGGTGCACCAAATGATGCTGTCGCCTTCGTTGGCCAAGAACGCTACGGCGACCTTGCCGTGATCCGAACGGTAGTAGTCGATTGCAAACCTGCCTTCGCCCTGAAGACGCGCGAAGGGAGGACAAACTTGGGTGTAGTGGGCGGCGGAGGCCCGCGCGTAGGTCAGTCTCCAAGCTCCGTCGCGCCGCTCGGACCGAAGTGTCATGTTCAACAAGGGGTAGTTGAGAACAGCGCCCACATTGGACTCGTTGGCGGCAGCCTGGAAGGTCGACCCGGTAATGTAATCGTAGCCGACACCCTGCCTGGTCCCCTGAGCCCATATTACACCGAACGCGCCGTAGTCCAGCCCCAATACGTTGGAGTAATGGGTCTCCACGTGCTTCACTCGGCCGGTGAGCATCTCGACAACCAGAACCAAGTCGGGCTTGTCGGGTGGCCGCGCGACCTGCGGAGTCCAATGCGCGTTCGGCAGGGAACTGAGATCGCTGAGAAGAATCAGCACGTTGCTGGAGGCCGGCCGCACCTCGTTCGGCAGTGCGACCCTTTTGGCACCGGTCTGCGAGTGGCGATGAAGCGACCGGACTCGCGGCGATAAAGTCGGTAGAAGACTCAACTCTATCCAACATTCAAGACTTTCCCCTGTCTTCTTCGTCGCTTTGACAAAGTTGGTACACTGGAACACTTGGGAGCAGTTCAACTGTTTCTCGAATATAACTCTTTCTGGCCGCCCAGACTGGGCACACAGCAGCGCATGCGTCAGCTTTCGACTGTCAATCAGCCGCGAGTCGCGGAAGTACATTCTGTCCGCCACTGGAGCTCCAAGCAGCTTCCCGATCTTCTCGAGAGCCGTCGCGTCGACCTCAATGTCCCAGAGAACCTCTATCCACCACTCGTCCCCTTCCAGAGGAAAGGGCTCGGCCGGGGTACTTCTGCGCAAGCCCAGCAGCAGTCGGCGATTGACCTCGTCCCGCAGCTGCCCATAGATCTCCCAGCTGTATGGGGTCACCTCCAACTCCTGGACTATGGCGCGCCCAAGGGCGGTCCAGCGGAACAGCCTTCTACAGGGATTGTCGAAGTGGATCATGGCCAGCACGTCGGCGGCCACGGAGTTGACCAGCAGCATGGTCGCTTGGCCCTTCAGCCATGGACGCCCGGTGAAGTTGGCGCTGCCTTCGGACGAGGCGCAGTGGACGACGGCGCAGCGGCGCCACATGCTCAGCTGGAACCAGCTCAGGCCAAGCACCGCCAGTTTGGACCGCTCCGTCAGAGTGAGGCTGCTGGTCCAGTTGAAGTAGAGCGTTTCGCACTGGGCTAGACGCTCGGGCAAACCCCCCAAAGCGTCAGCAGGGCTGGTGAGATTGGCGCAAATCGAGTCATCCTGCTGAAGCTGGTACAGCAGACGCTGGCCTCGGCTGCACAGGTCCCAACAGGTCGCCTTGGTCGCGTCACTAGCACGTTTTGCCGCGCACAGCCAGTAATGTGGACGTACGTATAAACGTGCTACGCATGCCTTGGCTGTACAGTATACAGGTCATATAGTGACCGGTAGAGAGCACATTGCGATAGACATCGTCCTACTGCTGAACCACCATGCTTCAGTGTGTGGGATCTACCACCCCACCCCCTCCCCCTCCCCCTCCCCCAAGACATACTGTACATACAACGAGGCAAAACGGGCGACTCGATCTCGCCAACCGTCGGCCGCACGCTCTGAACTCCGTGTCAAGTGGCACTTCTGGATTACCCAGGCAGTAGAATTCACAGGGGTCGATTTCGTCCTCCGTGAAGGAGCCGCCCGGGACCAAGTCTCTCCACTTGGTTAGCTTTCCAATTGAAGCGGTGTCGCTCAATTTCAGGCGGGACAGCCCGTCGCTGAGGTCATCGAAACACGAAGAAGATCGGTTAAAGGTAGCGAGGGCCGCTTCGGCCCGTACAAATATTCTATTCTTGAAGAACTCTTCTTTGAGACGCACGGTCCACGGCGGGACTTTCCGATGGGCGCACTTCAGTCTCAGCACTTCGCGATGGCAGCCTCCGAGGCACAGGATAGGATTGCAGGCGCATTGCTTGGCCCAGGCTTGGAAAGTAAACTCCACGGCTATGGAAGCGACCAGCTCGTCCATGACGTGACACAGGCCTCTGGTAGGCGTACTGCTGGAGCAGGCGGTAGAGCAGGCCGTCAGCATTGGAGTGGCGGCGCGCAAACAACCGTCGGTGTAGGAGCCTTCCGCAGCAGCCAACTTGCAGTATACCCTTGTCAGTTCGCTGACCATTCTCAGCTCCCTTGCAACCAGCTTGCTCGGACGGCATGCGAGGAAGCAGCCGTTGATGTAGCGGACGGCGTCGCAGTAGCGCTCCTTTTGCTCTGAATCGGGTTGAAAGCGCCAGAACGTCGTTCTACTACGTAAGAGTCAAAGTCATTTTAGAGCTAAACATCTTGAAAATATCGATTTATACAGACCGCGTTTTACCATTCGAAAAGTTTTGTCATAACTACTGTAGCATGAAAGACTGCGTCGAGGGTTTTAGTTAAACGTGTCGAACGGCGTTTGATACGAGATCAGATGAACGCAGTGCTGAAAGTTTCATAGTCGATTTCGTCAATGCGTGTTTTACGTGATTTGAATTTATTAAAACTGTAAAACTATGTCACAAATTCTTATTGGCATACGGCCTTACCATTTCTGCGTTCAAATTCGTCAAAAAAACGACGTTCTATTTTGTTGATTTGTGGAATTTCGTAAAATAATCACGTATTTGTATCAAATTCCACATTTGCAAAAAATTTCTCTTGCGTTACAAATTATCCGCAGCCTATACTCTTTCCATTCCTGAAGAAATTTCGTCGCTATATCATCAGGTGAAAAAGTCGATTTTCAACATTTAAATATTTTGATTGAAAATATCTCGAAATTGCAATTTTTAAAAACTAAAAAACTATGTCACAAATTCTTATCGGCATACGACCTTTCCATTTCTGCATTCACATTCGTCATTAAATGACTTTGTATTTTAGTCAATTTATGCAATTTTGACAAATAATCGCGTATTTCTATTAAATTCCACATCTGCAAAAAATTTCTTTTGTGTTACAAATTATCCGCGGTCCATGCTCCGTCCATTTCTGAAGAAATTTCGCGGCTAGCGCATCAGACGAAAAAAGTCGATTTTCGACATTTTCGAATTTTAATTGCGAATATCTCGAAAATGCGAAATTAGCAACAGAAACGGACATAGGATCCGTACTCAGCGACCTCGAGTCTACTTGACCACATATGTCACACATTTTACTTCGGTGCCACGGAAACACAGACACACAGACATTGTCAACCGTATATATGTACCTACACCTCGCCGCGCTGAGGCGCGGCGAAAAAACATTGATTGATTGCTTGATTGTGATTGTCTCTCTACGACTTTTCAACACCGAAAGCTAAGAGCGTTTAGGACTCGAACGCACGGACGCACGCCGATCTCTCCTCTCGTACCTAGGGTGTCGCCCAGCTGAAACCGGGCGACAAAACACAACATAATATGGTAACACTAGACTGAATAGGATCGATCACCTCTGTTGGCTCTCAGGAAAAATAACTCGTTCTCGACAAGTGGAAACAAGGACGGTCCACCAAGGATGTATGAGAAGTCTATCTCATCAAGTGAGCGCGACCCCAATGTGGCTAGGGTTTCCGACCACCGACACTTCTTCTTGACGCACTCGACACTTGATGAAAAGTTGAGCCCAACTGGCCACGAGCTACTGACTTCGCTTCTTTCAGGTTCATTGTCCTCGTGATGGTCTCCAAATTTCAACCATTGGCTGTCATTCCACCGTATCATTGCTTCGATGCTCGCGATGGTGTAGAGTTCTATCACTATTAGCGCCACGGCTGCACAGCAAATGCCAGTCATACCGGGTTCACAACCAGAATGGCGCACCATTTGCTGGGGAGAGAAAGGAAGAAGCTATAACTCGAACCACCAGAAGTAGGCCGTTCTGGAGGGCGCAGTTATTTATTCTCAGGGTCCTTGCTTGCTCAAGAGGCCCATGCACAAAGGTGCCTTCGAACGTGTGTAGACTTCAATATTACCACCATCGGCCACCTTGTCTTCGGCTCTTCAAAATTCTCACAACGGGGAACAAAAAATGTGCAGGGTGCGCGAAAAAAGTGAGACCCCTAACTTTGCGGCCGCCGTTCTCAAGCGCGTGTCAAGCCCCAATTTGGTAGTGATGTACTGCAGGGTGTTCTATACCAACTGTCAAAATTGCAGACCATTTGATGCTATGAACAGGAAATAGCGTCGGTTTGCTCAAGGTCATGTCAAAAATCGGGTGCAGTGCCTTTTCACTGCATGAGACCGTGATGGAGGTGCTCCTCGGCCTTCACCAGCTTCATCGCGGTCTTCTGCAGTGGAAGGGCGCTGCACCCGATTTTCGACATGACCTTGTGCAAAACGATGCTATTTTCTCTCTAGTTTATGAAATGATCAGAAATTTTGACAGTCGGCCTACATCACCCTGAAGTATGTCCTGTCCAAATTTGCACCTAGTATGAGGAGTCAAGCTTGAGAATAGGGTCCGCGAAATTAGGAGTCTCACTTTTTTGGTGCACCCTGTACAAAGTGAGCGTTGCTGCCTTCAGCCAAGGACAGATAACAATCAAAGGAAGGAACGACAGGCAGGCCGTGAAACAGAAATACTATTGTGGCGCTCCTGCCGCATTACAGCGGTTCCAATAGTGTTGCTGCTACTCTCTGTCTGCCGACTTGTTTTATGCAGTTGTTTTGCTCAGCATCGTAGTTGTCCTAGCGCGCAGTTGCTGTATTCTTGTCAAGCACTTTGGAGATCCAATCGCGACTCCCCGGAATGCCTGCTCCGCTGTCCGAGCTCTCTTAGGGAGTCGCTCGGCTGAGGCCGAAGAAAATAGGACCTATCTTCCGTTGATGACATCACCGTAGGCGAATGTGCCGCACCAATGCATTTGCGCAGCAGCGTGCGTGACCCGGTTCGATTTTCTCTCCCTCTGCAATTCTCCCTTCTTGTTTCGGCGTTTCTCCCTCTGCATGAGAATTCTTACGTACGACTGCGTTCTCTACCAAGGTCACCGATCTCTCGTGTGCGCCTGTTCCGGTCGTCACAATCAACAAGCTGTGTGTGTAAAAAGTTCAACCTATACTTTGTGTCCGTCAGATTTTGGTGAACGGTATAGTGAACTTTGTACGCATCGTTAGCCGCATCTGGAGAAAGAATCATGAGAACGTGTACCATAATGCCAAGTGCAGCTATCCCCCACGATACGCTTATCTGTACAGCTGATCTAAAGCTCAGTGATATCGCCGCGTTCGCTATATGTTATCGGCATGATACGACGCCGTTTGCCTGGTGTTTCCTACCGGTGTGAAAACGTCACATCCAACAAAAAACTTGCGAAAAGATTGGTGCGGTCGTTCTTTATCAGGAATTCCCCTTTGCGTACGCCGTTCCTATTCTACGTTCACAATCATCAATCAACAAAGGTTTTGGCAATTTACGAAATTTTGACATTTCTGTCAAATTTGAACATTTCTATTAAATTTAGTATTTTTAAAAAATATCTTTCATGTTACTAATTATCCGTAGTCTCTGCACTTACAATTTCTGAAGAAATTTTGCCGCTAGTCCATCAGATGAAAATGTCGACTTTGACATTTTTTAAAATTTTATTTCTAAATTTCTCAAAATTGCAATTTATTGAAGCTGTAAAACAGTGTCACAAATTCTTATTGGCATATGGCCTTGCCATTTCTGCATTCACATTCCTCACTAATTGACGTTCTATTTTTGTCATTTTAAGGAATTTGGAAAATATTCGCGTATTTCTATCAAATTTCACATTTGCAAAAATATTCTTTTGTGTTACAAATAATCCGTTGTCTATGCCCTTTCTATTTCTGAAGAAATTTCGCCGCTAGCCCATCAGACGAAAATGTTGGTTTTGACATTTATGAACTTTAATTCTAAATATCTCGAAATTGCGATACATTAAAACTGCAATACTATGTCAAATATTCTTGTTGGCATACGGCCTTACCATTTCTGCATTCACATTCGTCAATAAACGACGTTCTATTTTTGTCAATTTATTAAGTTTTAACAAACAATTGTGTATTTCTATTAAATTCCGCATTTACCAAAAATTTCTTTTGTGTTACAAATCATTCGCGGTCTATGCTCTTTCCATTTCCAAAGAAATTTCGTCGCTAGCTCGTCGGGTGAAAAAGTCGATTTTTGACATTTTTGAATTTCAATTATGAATATCTCGAAAATGCGAAATTAGCAACAGAAACGGACATCAGATCCATTCTCAGCGACCTTGACTCTACTTGACCACATATGCCACATATCTTACTTCGGTGCCACGGACACACACACAGACACACAGACAGACAGACATTGTCATCCGTATATGTACACCTCGCCGCGCTGAGGCGCGGCGAAAAAAGAAACTTCTTGGCGTCTTGTCTACTCGCTTGCCGCCAAAAATTCCCAGGCCTTTTGAAAAGTCATTACCTATACTACTTTGGATTCTGGCCAAAATTGGACCTCATTTCCAAAATCGCAAAATCAAAATGCTCCAGTTTGATAGCAGAGAGATCTTAGGCTCGTTGGATAGCTCTCCACCTGCTGGTCATCTGACATAACCATTGACCCGTCGATTTGCGCGCGCTACAGTAACCCAAAGTTCCAAAAATCATAACACATACGGCGAAACGCAGTACATGGGAACCCAACCAGAGAAGTTTCAAGAATCCCGGGTTAGTTGCGAACGCGCAGACGCCACTCCCCGTCACCTTCCCTCCCGCTGTCTCGAGTTGTTATTCTCTTCCGACGCCACTCTCCGTCTGGTTCCGGCTGCTCTCGGGAGAAATTCTCCCCCGTCTATGGGCGGTGACTGTCGACCTGTTTTGCGACCTGTTAGTCGATGAGTTAAGGTCGTCAGACTCGTTCAAATCGGTCCTGAGATGTAACCTTTACGCCGCATCACTGCTGCGTTTGCTGCCTAGCGCCTTCGCCATAGTTACACCTTATGAGATTTTTGCTAAAGCGAGAGAACACGAGTGTTTCGCGGAACTCTTAGAAGCCATTTCGACGTGTTCTGCGATTGCGATTGAGTTAAATCGGCGCTGCGCTGTCAACTCAAATCGACGACCTTGGTGACTTCGAACTAACACGACGCGCGGCGACTGCTTCGCGAGCGCCCAGTTCCGTTTCCCTCGCACTTTGTTGTTCGCAGTCGCTGTAAAAGTGAGAAAGCAAAACTCTGGTGGCACGATGTTGCTGACCGGAAAGGCGCTGGCCCTGGCCGGCGGAATTTCGCCGCCCGTGCCCGACTGCGGCTGTCTCGACAACTTCATGGCCATGGTCAAGAAGGCGCCGGTGGGTTACGGTTACATGCGCGCCTTGTATGCAAACAGTGCACATTATTACTTACATGCGGACTAATTTTGGCCGCAGATTGTATGCGTCGCCAATTCCAAGACTACTTGAAGCCAATGTTGTCGTCCGTTGGACCCTGGCGCGCGCATCCAACCGCTCATAGGTACCTACCTACCACAGGCAGACAAGCTCTAACTCTACTCTTGTCACAATAATCGCCTATATGCAAGGCAAGACTCTATGCCGCCTAGCATTGCAGGTGGGTGAGCAGAACTACCCAGAGGCTTACAAGGCGGTCTTGGAGGGCGCCGCTGAGGTGAGCGGCGATGTTTCCCAAAATCTCTTCGGCTTCCCGTGGGACGCCCCCCCCCCCCCCCCCCTTCCCTTCACCTCTCCCCTCTCTGACCTCCACTCTGAGGGGATCCTCTGCTCCCCCCCCCCCCCCCCCCTAGGGATGTACCTATCTGTATGTGAAGTTGTGTGTACGTACCGGGTTCTTCCGTAAATCAGCCCCGTCCTCCTCGGAGATATGGGCGGCATGAAGTCGCCGAAGGAAGGGGATAATTTACAGAAAAACCCGGTACGGTATCTCGCGTCCCTAATTCTTCACAGAATGGAGTTCCGGTGGGTCAAATGATCGACGTGATGAGCAGCTTCATCGACAGTGGCGCGGTGCCGAAGTGAGACGACGAAGAGGAAGACATCTGATACAGACACACGGAGTGATGCACACCTAGGCGTTTCACGATATCTGCCTGCCATAATATCCACTTTGGCATACTGTAGGTAATAGGAAATCGTCTGTTTGAGACTTGGGCTGCATTTGTCCGACGGCGGCCACTAGAATTTGTCTTGCGGTGTCGTCAGACAAATGCGTCCCTATCGTATTTGTCCAATGGGTTGAATTTTGAGTCATATACCTAGGTACGATTAGTTAGTCGCTGGAGTACTATATCCAGCCATATATATCTTATGTGGTACGGCAGAGCATGAATAGTACCTAGCACCAGTGCTACAGTACTGGTACTTACTCAAAGTGGAGGCCTATTACTAGGCGCATATCATTTGAACCTCCCTCTAGGAGGTGCGCTTATTGGAGGGAATACGGTATGCCCAAGTGGATAATCAGGCATTCTAGTAAAGAAACATCGATTCTGCCTGCATAAGTATTTCAAGTCTCTCGGTGACGGTTGTATTAGAACTAGAAGGGGCCAAGCGCGTTCTCTAAGTAGATAGACGCAAACAATAGCATTTGCAGTAACATTGTTCTTCTTGAACGTGAAGCTTGTTTTGAATCTATTTCCGAGAAACTGTTGTTTTGATCGCGGTGCCTGTCATAGTCCCCAATGCAGTGGAGGAGCCGTCGAGTCGTAGCCATCATGTTGCGCGCGCTACAGTAACCCAAAATTCTACAACTCAAAACACGTACGACGCAAGTCAAACTATGGGAACCCAACCAGAGAAGTTTTAAGAATCCTGTGTGAGTTGTGAACGCGCAGACGCCTCTCCCCTTCCCGCTGTCTCGAGTTGTTATTCTGTTGCGACGCCACTCTCCGTCTGGTTCCGGCTGCCCTCGGGAGAAATTCTCCCGTCGGTGGGCGTTGACTGTCGAGTGTCGACCTGTTTTGCGACCTGTTTGTCGATGAGTTAACTTCGTAAGACTCACTCAATAAGACATAGGTCCTGATACCTATGTAACCTTTGCGCCGCATGCACTGCTGCGCTTGCTTTCTTAGCCTTACGCCGTTACACGGGCGTACAAAATTGTTGTTAAAGCGAGAGAACACGAGTGTTTCGCGGAACTCTTAGAAGCCATTTCGACGTGTTCTGCGATTGGGATAGAGTTAAATCGGCGCGGCGCCGTCAACTCAAATCGACGACCTTGGTGACTTCGAACCAACACGACGCGCGGCGACTGCTTCGCGAGCGCCCAGTTCCGTTTCCCTCGCACTTTGTTGTTCGCAGTCGCTGCAAAAGTGAGAAAACAAAACTCTGGTGGTGCGATGGTGCTGACCGGAAAGGCGCTCGCCCTGGCCGGTGGAACTTCGCCGCCCGTGCCCGACTGCGGCTGTCTCGACAGCTTCATGGCCATGGTCAAGAAGGCGCCGGTGGGTGTGAAAGCGGGTTACGGTATGCGCGCTTTGCGCAAATAGTGCACTAAATTGATTCCATCGGGACTAATTTCGGCTCTACTCTTGTTACAATAATCGCCTAAGGCAAGACTCTCTTTATGCCGCCTAGCATTGCAGGCGGATGAGCAGAACTACCCAGAGGCTTACAAGGTGGTCCTGGAGGGCGCCGCTGAGGTGAGCGGCGATGTTTCTCAATATAATCTTCGGTTTCTCGAGCGACTCCCCCCCCCCCCCCCCTCTACCACCCCATCCCCCTCCCCCTCCGAGAGAATCCCCTCCTCACCGTTCCACTCTGAGGGAATCCTCAACCCACCGACTCAACTCACCCCCCCCCCCCCCCCCCCCCCCGCGGGACGTACCTGTCTGCATGTGAAGTTGTATGTACGTACGGTACCTATCTCGCGTCCCCAATTCTTCACAGAATGGAATTCCGGTGAGCCTAATGATCGACATGATGAACATCGTCATCGACGGCGGCGCGGTGCCGAAGTGAGACGAAGAAGAAGAAGAAGACATTTGAAACAGATACGCAGAGTATCGCACACCTGGGCGTTACACGATTACCTACCATATTATCCACTTGGGCATACTGTAGGTAATAGGGGTGCATTTTTTCGCCCGGCCTCAGCCGGGCGACTCCCTACGAGAGCTCGGCGTGCGTGCGTGCGTGCGTGCGTCCGTCACGCTCTCAGATCTCGGCGTTGGAAAGTCGTAGAGAGACGATCTTGGGCTCTACGGATAGGTCTCGACTTACTGGTAATGTGCCTCGAGAAATCGACATTCAAAAGTTTGAATTGCGCGCGCTACAGTAGCCCGAAGGTCAAAACGCAAAACGGCTCTAACTGGTTTGTCTTACGTCGCAGAGCGGCAATCGACACGTTGGGTGAAAGCTCTCGACGTGCCCTTTCATGCGGCAGCAACAAGTTTTTCAGTTACGCAAACACGCACCGCGGAAAACGCCATTCTAGAGATTTTAGCGCTAAAATCGCTCAAACTCGCTCAACTTGCGTCGTAGAGAGACGATCTCGAGGTCAGTGGATAGCTCTCGACTCGCTGATCATTTGTTCTCCCATTGGTCGAAACTCAAAAATTTGAATTTCGCGAGTTACAGTAACCTGAAGGTTTAAAACGCAAAACGGCTCTAACTCGTCTGTCTTGCGTCGTGGAGAGGTGATCTTGAGCACCTTGGATAGCACTGGACTCATTGATCATTTGTTCTCCCATTGGTCGAAACTCAAAGTTTGAATTTCGCGAGTTACAGTAACCCAAATGTCCGAAAACGCAAAACGGCTCTAACTCGCTCGTCTTACGTCGTAGAGCGGCGATCGACACGTCAGGTGAAAGCTCTCGACGTGCCCTTTCATGCGGCAGCAACAAGTTTTCAGTTACGCAAACACGCACCGCGGAAAACGCCATTCTCGAGATTTTAGCGCTAAAATCGCTCAAACTCGCTTGATTTGCGTCGTAGAGAGCCGATCTCGAGCTCAGTGGATAGCTCACGACGCACGGATTATTTGCGAAACTTGAAAAGTTGAATTTTGTGAGTTACAGTAACCCGAAGGTGCAAAAGCACAAAACGGTTCTAACTTGCTCGTGTTACGCTATAGAGCGGCAATCAACACGTCAAGTTTAAGCTCTCGGCGTGCTCTTTCATGTGTCAGCAAACATGTTGTAATTGACTAAAACACGCATCACAGAAACAATGGTTTTGAGTTTTACTCTGGAACTTTCTGAATTGCTCATGTTGCGATTAGAGCGACACTCGGCACGACATTCCAAGGCTCGCTACGTACTACACGCGCCAAGAACAAGCTGTGTGTGTAAAAAGTTCAACCTATACTTTGTGTCTGTCAAATTGTGATGAACAGTATAGTGAACTTTGTACACATCGTTAGCCGCATCTGGAGAAAGTGTCTTGAGAATGTGTACCTTAATGCCAAGTGCAGCTATCCCCACGATACGGTTGTCTGTACAGCTGATCTGAAGCTCAGTGATATCGCCGCGTTCGCTATATGTTATCGGCATGATACGACGCCGTTTATCTGACGTTTCCTAACTGTGTGAAAACGTCACATCCAAAAAAACTTGCCAAAAGTTTGGTGCGAGCGAATTCCTGTGTTCAGCGCACCCATTTCTGTTTCCGAGTGCACATTCATCAATAAACAGCTGTTCTGGCCATCAGACGAAAATCTCGACTTTGATATTTTTTAAATTTAATTCTAAATATCTCAAAATTGGAATTCATTAAAACTGTAAAACTATGTCACAAATTCTTATTGGCATACGGCCTTACCATTTCTGCGTTCAAATTAGTAAAAAAAACGGCGTTCTATTTTGTTGATTTATGGAATTTTGAAAAATAATCACGCATTTCTATTAAATTCCATATTTGCAAAAAAATGTTTTTGCGTTACAAATTATCCGCAGGCTATACTCTTTCCGTTTCTGAAGAAATTTCGCCGCTATATCATCAGGTGAAAAAGTCGATTTTCGACATTTTCATATTTTGATTGAAATATCTCGAAATTGCAATTTTTAAAAACTGCAAAACTATGTCACAAAGCTTTATTGGCATACGACCTTTCCATTTCGGCATTCACATTTGTCAATAAATGGCGTTGTATTTTAGTCAATTTTTGCAATTTTGACAAATAATCGCGTATTTTTATTAAATTCCACATTTGCAAAAAATTTCTTTTGTGTTACAAATTATCCGCAGTCCATGCCCCTTCCATTTCTGAAGAAATTTCGCGGCTAGTGCATCAGACGAAAAAGTCGATTTTCGACATTTTCGAATTCTAATTGCGAATATCTCGAAAATGCGAAATTAGCAACAGAAACGGACAACGGATCCGTACTCACGACATCGACTCTACTTGACCACATATGTCACTGACTTTACTTCGGTGCGACGGAAACACGCACGCACGCACACACACACACACACACACGGACATTGTCATCCGTATATATATGTTACCGTGACTACCCGGATTCAGTGAAAACCCAGATATCCGGGTTTTCACTGGTCGACTTAGTGAAAACCCGGATATCCGGGTTTTCACTAACAGGTTAGGGAAAACCCGGATAATGTCAAATTATCCGGGTTTTCACTGAAAGTTTAGTGAAAACCCGGATATGCGAGATTTCGTGGGAAATTCGTGAAAATCATGATAGCTGTGTTTTCACTGATCATTTCGAAGAAATAGCCTAGAAATCGAGGCTTCTATAGTTTTCAACACTGCTGACGAAACAAGTGCTTTTGAATGGCACATCGCGCTGTTTGCTGTGCGAAACAAGCGTCGTGGAGTGCGATACGTGCATTCTTACGTAATACAGTGCAATGTGCATCTTTGCCGATGTTTGCAACTTTCGCAACGCCCATTTACGGCTAATTGCCGTGTCTGGCTTCAACAGGCGGCTAAGTATACAGGGAAGGGGGGTCCGCTTACAGCTTGCACGTGGCTGAAAGTTGTCGCCAGCGCTAGCAGGGAAGGGGCACAGCCGGCCTGAGCAGGAGGTGAATTATATGGAGGAGTGTTTATTCCACTTACAGTTTGCACTAAAACTCGGTCGACGTCGCGCCTGGCGGGTCTCAGCTGAGGCTTAGCGCGACCACCAACTTCAGGGCGCGCTCCGCGCGCCCTGAAGTCGGTCACCGGTCGCGTTAAGCCTAAGCTTCGACCCGCCAGACTGCGGCGCCGACTGACTCTTGTGGACTGTGGGCGCAGGACGAGCCTAAGCATAGCCTGATTTGGAAGGAACCAAACCGCCTACTTGACAATAGAAATATAGCTATAGCAGTGTATTCCGCGATTTTGAGCATATCGGAGAACTATCCGGGTTTTCCCTAACCTATCAGTGAAAACCCGGATATCCGGGTTTTCACCAACTCAACAGTGAATACCCGGATATCCGGGTTTTCACTAATCAACTCAGTGAAAACCCGGATATCCGAGTTTTCACTGAAGACGGGTTCTCCCGGTCACATATACACCTCGCCGCGCTGAGGCGCGGCGAAAAATAAACTTCGTTTTGCTCCATAGATAGAAGTACGACACGGCTTGATTGCTCATAGTGCGTTTTTTGTGCTCTGTCATATGTTTGTCATAACTTTGACATGTTTTTGTCAGTTTTTTTAAAGCGTTGCTCGAAAGAGGGATTTTCTTACTCTAAAAACCAAATCCCGGGCTATATCAATATTGCTAAGCAATACCCTCTTGCAACGGGGTAGCTCGTGAAGCGGAGCAATACGGGCGATGAGCTCTCGCACTCTCTGCAGAAAGAACGCAACTCTATGCAATGTCAGTCAGAATACAAACTCAACTTTTTAATACCGGAGCTTGTTTCCGGCGGCGGCAAATAGAATTTGTCTTATGGTGTCATCAGACAAAGGCGTACCAATTAGTCCAATGAGTTTTGAGTGATACTGTACACTTACGATTAGTCGCTGGTTGACGATTAGCCAGCCATATATATCTCTGGTATGACACAGCATGAATAGTACATAACTAGCACTAGTGCTACCGTACAGTACTGGCACTTACTCAAAGTGGCCGCCTTAGAAGGAGGGGGAAGGGCGCTTATCATTTGAACCTCCCTCTTGGAGGGACGCTCATTTGAGAGAGGCGCCAATTCGAGGGGGCGCTATATTGAAGGGAATACGGTATGCCCAAGTGGATAATAAGGCATTCTCCTATAGAACCACTGATTCTGCTTGCCTATTTCAAGTCTCGGTGACGGTTGTACCATTAGAACTAGAAGGGGCCAAGCGTTTTCTGAGTAGATGGGCACAAACAATAGCAGTTGAAGTGTTATCGTTCTTCTTGAACTTCGGCCATGTTTTGAATTTCTTGTCGATAGAAGTTGTTCTTTTTGGCACACTGCCACGCAGTTGGTGGTCGTGGCGTGGTGCCTGACTGCCTGGCATAATCCACACTGAGTAGAAATACGTCTACTTAAACGAGTGTGGAAAGCCGGCCGCTTAAAACAGGGCGTCAGAAGAACGAGTGTTGTATAGGCGTTTCACTGCTGAACATTTCAACGTCGATTTCGGCGACGCGAGTTTATGAAATGAACATGCGTGAAATATGTAGAATGAAGTGTGTCGAGGTTTTCAAACGACGTGCGGTACTCCTCTCCACAGCGCAAGACGAGCGAGTTAGAGCTATTTTGCGTTTTCGACATACAGTATGGCTGCTTACTGTAGCGCGCGAAACTTCAATTGTGTAGTCTTGACCATGGAATGGCGGATTGTGTGCTACACTGCCATAGTCTATAGTCAGTTACTCGTTAATGAATAGGCCCCAAAGGTTGCTATCGAGCGGTCTTCTATAAGGTTCCTGTAGTTACTGTACTCCATCTGCCAACTCGTCCTGCGACACAGTTGTTCTACTCGAGCGTGCAGTTGCTGTAATTTTTGTCAAGCACTGTTGATACCCAATCGTGATTGTAATACCTGCTCTGCTGCGCCAAGCAAGAAGGGTCGTCGATGACCCAACTAAGTATGCAAATTTCTGCGCCAGGCAACACACGTTTGAATAACCAATAATAGTGCTCCAGTTCTGTTTCGAAAAGACAAACCAGTTTTTCATGACGACACTTCCAAATGAAGAAACCTGCACACACGAGACACGGAACCCTATTTCCAACAAGAATGGCAACGGCGCTTTCACGTGCTTAGCCGCAACAGAGGGAGCGGAGGCAAAAACCAACACAAAAGTAGTACAGCGCGCCTTTCGAAGAAAATACACTTCGTTACAGTATCCACCGTTTGGCGCCTCGCTCCACGCGCGCGCACATAGGTACTTATTGTATCACAAGCCGAGTTTTGAGGCCGGGGTCACAACGACACGCACTCGCGTATACAGTAACCAAAATCACTCTCTTCTAAAGCAAAGCCCTTGCCAAAGACAACAGATTTCTTGTTGTTTTGTTGCATATATGAATCGACGCCGATCGAGTACGGTAGGTGGCCGAGAAAGTACCCTCACTCCAAAAACTGCACAACTCTCGCGCTTGTGGCACTCTAAAGCTGTACACAGCGATAGGAAGGCCTCGATTTGTCGAACTACCGTGATAATATTGTCTCTGGAGAGCGGCCAGCTTTGCAAGAATGTCTCTAGCAAGCTAAGGTACGGTAGTTCGACATTTTCGGTCAGTACACTTGCGCTACCTGCACAGAAAAACTACAGTGATCTCGCTACCTTTCAGACAGAGGCTGCTCTTGCTGTACCCGATCGAAAGAGAAAGGAGAAAAGAGGGAAAGGGGCCTACGTAGTAACCCAAATGGAAACCAGTTTCGACCGCTACAAGAAAGCGGAGAAAGGACAAGCGAAATTCGCAAGGCGAGAGTACACCCACAGTACCACTACTATTGGACTCGCTGCAAGACCACCGGCTCCAGAACCGTCTGACGCGTCGCCGCGCCTTCGCTCTCTTTGGCCCTAACCCTTTCCAAGTCCTCAGAAGCAGACTTCGCCTCATTCGCGGCAACCGGGGGCCTGCACAACAAGGCCATTCTCCCAAGATTGGTCTCCTCTTTCGGCTCCAGCAGGCCAAATGCGTGACTGAAGGCCGCCAGGTGGGCTGTGACCGCCGCCGTCTGGGCGCGCAGCCCCAGGTGGCAGAGGTGGTCCCAGTGAGCGCCGTGGCAGTGGCACACCACGTGGTAGAGCAGGCGGACGCATCTGCGCAGCTGCGGCTCGAAGCTCGAGTTGTTGAAGTGGGCACCTGAAAATAAAGAAAGTTCAATGTTGCTGCAGCTCCGTCGTCGTCGTCGTCGTCGTCGTCGTCGTCGTCGTCGTCGTCGTCGTCGTCGTCGTCGTCGTCGTCGTCGTCGTCGTCGTCGTCGTCGTCGTCGTCGTCGTCGTCGTCGTCGTCGTCGTCGTCGTCGTCGTCGTCGTCGTCGTCGTCGTCGTCGTCGTCGTCGTCGTCGTCGTCGTCGTCGTCGTCGTCGTCGTCGTCGTCGTCGTCGTCGTCGCCGCCGCCGCCGCCGCCGCCGCCGTCGTCGTCGCAGCGCCTACCGTATTTGGTGGGGAGTTCGTCGGAGGCGGCGAAGGCGGAGATGAAGGACATGACGCAGTCGATGTACTGGGGCGCCGCGTACTTCCACTTCTTGCCCCGCTCGTCCGTCCAAGGCACGTGACTGAAAGACAGTGTGGTGTGCGTAGTGTGCAGGTGCGTGCCAACGCCGAATACCACCCATGTGAACTTTGTGTGTCGCGGTTTTTTCACTTGTCTGTCAGAGCAAGCCCCCGCCCATTTCCTGCCGAAAGTTGAGTTGGGGTTCGCCTTTCGGCCCCTTATCCGCCAGCGGTGAAAAACAGCGGAAAATCGATGCTTTTCGATTTAGCGCCCTTCCTTCTGGCGAGAGTGCAAGCTTACTCCCACCACCAGCCGTTAGCTAAGGTGACAGACGGGCCTCCCCAACCACCCACTCGCGACTTGAACTTTGCCAAGCCACTCGTGTGCGCGACGACTGGCGTGTGGGGTATCAGATTACTGTGTCACGCCACTTCTCCCTTGAGACCGCTCCACGGGTGGTGGTATTCAGCGAAAATGTTATGGATTGCAATGCAATTTCCGAGCGCAGGCGCACTCACGAGGTTCCAGGTCCAATGAGCATGGTGGGACAGGAGTCGGCGGTGCACAACTCGGCTATGGACCCGTGTAGCGCGTTGACGTGGTTGAACAGGGAGAGCACTGAATGGAAGGCAGTGAATGAGTTTGCGTGTCACGACACTGTGTCGGTTTCAGTTGCGCCATGATGTTGCAGTGTATGTACATCTGTAAAAGCCATTCCACGGTCAACTCGTGTTTTAACGGCCACTAATGCATTGGGGTGGCAAAGTCAGCTGACAATGCGTTGCAGAGCTTGGCTCGTCTGTCTAATCTCAAATCCCACGCCCTATCGCCTCTCAGCCACAAGCCCAACGAAAGGACGCTCTGCTGCTCTCGAATTAGAAAGTCAAATCTCGCGCTGCTAGCCGATCCCTGATCGAAATCGCCTGCGCGTGCGCGACGCATCGAAAATTAGCCTTCCCAATCGCAGGGTGCACCCACGTTCGTAAAACCGCGCCGCCGCGCCTGGGCAAATTGCGCGGCTGCGTGCGTGTGTGTGGTGCCACTTCCATCGTCATCTCAACTGGCCTTCTCTCTCTCCCATTACTGACGACAGACACGTCCCATGCGCGCTGCGGCGGCTGGCACGACGGGAGGCGAGGCAATTTGGTGCGGCGCGACGCAAAAAGACAAATAAAGAGAAGGGGACGACGACGGCATACGGAGCGTTTCTTTGCTTGGGGTCGTCATACGTACGAGTTGCTACACGAGCGCTTGCGAGCGAGTTCGGCAAAGCCGATAAACGCGCCTCTGAGTTACGGGCACGGCAAGAATGGGTCATTTGGGAGCGCTGATACGCCCCGCGTGGAAGTTCTTGTCAAACTCGCGTCGTTAGCAGAACGGGCGCGCGGCGAAAGGGCGTAAAGGTCTTGTTTGCGCTCAACTGGCCACGACAAAGCTAAGCGGTTCGACATCTGAATGGCCAAGCATGCAATCATACATCCGACGAACCAAACCTCAACCAGACGCAAACACACTGCGCTCACAGTGAGTGGTCATCCACTCCAGCCTATCCACCGCCGAAGGAAGTGTGACCATTTCCGCGAACTTCTCCCAGGTGATGTTGTCGCAGAGTGAGATCTCGCCGCTTCTTCGCCTGTGAATGAGGGTGGAGGAAGGCGGCCGGCCGTCCACCTGACAGCTGCCTCCCAGGGAGCGCCGCTTGTGCTGGTGGTTGTGGTTCTCCTTCCCATCCTCCTTGTGCCTGCGCGTGCGCCTGCAAAGTGGGCGAAGATAATAGTAGGTGCCACTGACACTGTTCATCATCAGTTGACAGTCGATCCTCCAATACCAGAGTCAGGTGCGTGAGGATTGTGACGGTCTACTGCACTTGACTGTTCATCATCATGGGGCTTAGGGTGGTGACTAATGACCTCTAATCTCCACCCTTTGCAACCTCAATGGCAAGTGTGTGAGCTTCGTGGTGCCTATCTCCATCTGGCGGTCGTCGCTGTCATCGCTCGTCGCAGACAATGATTGCCGCAGCAATCGCAAGATCGCCCGGAGGCAATCACGCGCGGTGGATGCGCGATAAATCGTGTTTTTGCGCGCTCGTCCAATTTTTGCCTGCCGGATGACCGAGCGTCCCATGCATCGCTTTCCCACAGCCACTACCACTCCGCACAGTCAATTGCCGCTTCCTGTCACGAAAACCTTCCCCCGCTCCATATCCCATTCCCCGCTGCTGTTCTCATGTACATATGTCACGCTGCCAGTCCACTACAGTAGTGTCTCAGCCTCCCTCCCCTCTCCCTCTCAACAAACAAATGGCTCAGAGCTGCCAGTAACACGAGCGCCGCGGCGAGAGAAAGACACATCGCATCACTCCTCGCGAGGTTGTCCGTCCTTGCCGCTGACGTCCGCTCCATTGGACGGGGTTTGACGTGTGCGGGCGCGTGTGCTGCGCGAGCGGCAGCGCGGCAGAACGAGATTGGAGAGAGGGTGGGCGCCACACCCCACTTCCTACCTCACTGAGTGCACGCGCGCACGCACAGATGGCGCTGCTCAAGGACACTCCGGGTCCATGACTCCGCGCGCAAATCGCTCAATTAGCAAGGTCGAAAAAAGGTGACGGACTGTCCCAGTATTTCAAACCGTGCGTACCAGTTGGTGCAGCTGACTAGGGCGTCGCATCCCTCGGTGATGTAATCCTTGATGTTCTGTAGAACAGTCATGGCCGAGCCTCAAGCCAACCCCTGAGGGCATAAAATTCTCTGCCGAGCCGCTTGAGCAAGATAATTTTCGCTTGAGCGCAGACGACAGAGACCACACGGCCGACTTGACTTATCGGCTCTTTCAGTAGAGCTGCTCCAGACAAACACACGGCAGCTATATCAGCAGTCAGCTAGCTATAATAGGAAAGACACGAGACTGAGAACTGAACGCGTCAACGGACTTCTACCTCAACCAGCCTACACACCTACATCACGGCAGTCGAGCGAATAATAAGACGGAGGGGAGAGAGAGGGAAGCCCTCTCAGCTGGCGACCGCAAATAATGGCCTACAAAGAAAACGACGGCGCGCTAAGTACTTGACGACTTCAAGTAGAATGAGTCTGCGGAGTGCAGCAGTGAGCGAGCCAGTGAAGGGAAAGGTCGAGAAGCAGCGACCGTTTGGGACCTTCGGACACGGGAGAGAGAAAACCCTCCTCTCCTTTCGACTGACAACCGAGCTTCTCCCTGCCTGCCTTTCTTCTTCTCTAACCATCAACAACAATGACGTCGTCACCAGAGCTGCCTGCTAACTATCGCGAGCCGGCGTCTTGCGGCGGCACTTCTCACTTTCAGAAGGCGGCGGTGGATTGGGATTCCAGAGGAGAGGAAAGGTGCCGCCGCCGTTCAACAACAAGGAGGCCGAACAATGGCCACGCGCGAACAAACGCCCGTTGGTCGGGGGGTTTTCACAAGAAGAAGGCGCACGGGTGAAAGCGCCCCGGAATGGGGCTGCGCGCCGGTTTGTTGGTCATGGGAAGGGACAAAGCGGCGGACGATTCCGTCGAGAAGCGGCGACGGCGGCGGCTCGGCGCCCAGTTCAAACAGATACGCGCGAGCTCGGCACAACCATGTCCGTGAAAAGAGACTGGCCGTGGTGGTGAAAGCGAAGAAACGTTACATACACACATGTGGGCGCGACAGAGACACGGGCGCACACAGCTGGTCGGTAGGCAAGGCAGTAGGTAGGCAGGTGGCGCCGATCTGCCTGTTATGAGCGGTAGAAGAGTGAGGGCGGCGGCGGCGGCGGCAGACAAAACGCGCTTGGAGGAGACACAGCTCCCACTCAGTGGCTGCTGCGGTGGAAACGGAAGACACGTCGACTCTGCGCAAGAGCGAAAGAAAGAAAGGGACTGGTCGCGTCGAAATTTTGCTGTCGCCGTTTTGGAAAGAACATAGGCGTCAGGAAGGGCCGAGTAGGCAGCGATGGGTGGTGGTGTGATTCTGACAAACCAAGCGGGGCAGACTGTCAGGCAGCACGCTCTGGAGATAGCGCAATGGCACAGCTGGCTTGACGCTTGGTCGTACCTGCACTTAGGCCTTACTGGCCAAAAGGGCAGGCCCGATTCCGTTTATGCTGATAACAAACGAGTGGAGCCCTTCATTCGCAAGTTGAGACACCAGCTACATACATTCACACACAGTACGTACACTAGCGATTAGGGCTGACCGCAACCAACCCTTTCACTCTCAAAACTGAACTGATAACTTGTGTTACAGGAACCCAACGCGGCAAAAAGAAACTCCAGCCCAGATTTCAAAACCGTGGCGCGACAACAGGCCTTTGTGAAGTTCGCGCGGCCTATCCTACCGTCATTTTATTGCTCCGGCCACGTAGCCATCGTCACCCCAAATATCTGCGTGAACAAACAGAGTGCAGGAGGGCGCGCCCCGAGTGCGCAGCGGGGCAAATTGCGCAATCAGCGAACTTGTTACGCTGCAGTCTGACTTCTGGACGCAACAAAATCCCAAAACGAGACGCCGACGACGACCCAAAACGGCCAAGATCGGCCGACGTCTACTAAACGATGCCTGGTGATTGCGCGCTCGTCAAATCCCGACCGAATGGCCTAGCGACCGCACTTGACGATCCGACCAGCCGACGAGGGTCGTTCACGTTATTACTATGCCGGAGAGATTTTACGACAGCGGCGGAATTTACGACTGCAAAGCGTTAGGCTTACTAGAGCGCGCTGAAAGTGCGAAGTTGAAAGCGCCCCACAAAGTATAAGGTCCCGAAATAGATGTGATAACCATAAATCTTGCCAGTAACACGCTTAGCGGCAGCACATACATAAACCGCAACGGAATATCTTCAACTTCTCACTCGCAGTCTATACGTTGTGTCAGCAGCCTGAGAACACCATTCGGCGGCCTAGCTCCCTGAGGATTTATGACGACTCTGAGAGGAAAGCTCTCGAAGGAGACACCCTTACAACGAAAACAACTCGTCACCAGCTTACGTGGCCAGAATCAGGAGATTCCGGAATAGCATTCTGCCAAGGCAGTTTCCCTTCCCAGGGTTGGACCGGCGTCCGTCGGCTGCGGAGGAAGACAGCTCGAATTCAATGGGTTTCATCTCATTTCCTTCCACCAAAGGGCAAAAGGAACCAATCTAGCAGTCAGCCGGAGAGTCAGGCCACGTTCCTTGAGATCGGGCCGACCGGTGAAGGAAGGCAGACAGACGACAGGAAGCACTAAAACGCGTTCGCGGTCGGCGCAAAAAGCCAACACGCGAGAGCGACCGACCGACCGTTGGCGGCAGGCTTTCATTCAGGCCACCAGTTGACGGCTTCACCTTGCTTAGTAGACTGGCCGCCTTACCGCCCAACAACGATCCACGGACACTGCCGCAAAGCCGACAGCCGACATACATAACCGACGACGACGACGACGGCGCGGCAGCTTTGAGAATCGCGCCGCGCGGCCTCAAAAAGAGATGGTGGGGGACCGATTTGCACAACGGTCCGACCGCGGTGAAGAACTGCGGTTGGTTGGGCGGAAACCGTGTCGTGAAGTCGGCGACGACGACAACCAACAAGACGGGTGGCGGCGCGGATGAAGGGAAGGCAGGGCAAGGCAAGCAGGCTTCGCCGGCGATTATTACGATGTCCGCGCAAGAGGCGACGACGGCGCGCCCATCTCATTCACACCTCGTCCTGCTCTTACGCCCACACCTGACGGAAGACGCTTTATACCTTCTCTCCGACCAACACCACCATACAGAGCCAGGAGCTAAGCTGTCGATTCATCTGAAGCCAATGGAAAGAGGGCGGATTCATCATGGGAGCGGTTGGCTGCGCACATACATACCATGACGCGAGGAGAGCGGAGCATTTTCAGCTGAGCCGATAAAGAAGGGCCCGTCAAGCCCAAGCGAAGGGCAAAACAAGCTGTAGCGGGGTCATGCGAGCCGGCCGTCGCCCGCGTGTTGACACGCTCTTCCGCGCTCAACGGCAGCCTCCACTGACGTCAGCGGAAAAGTCTTCGCACAAAAGCTACTTAGCCAACCACTTCCTAGACACAAAGGCAGGTCTCGTCGTGTCAATAGAAACCCGAACACAGCAAACGGCCATTAGCTAACGCACTCTAGGTACAGATTGAAACTAGAACTGGCGAGGCAACTTTGCTGCGAGTCAGACAGAGTGTAAAACGCGTGCACTCTGCTTCTTAGAGCTACTACCACGTCTTTCTTAGCAAGCCCAGCTGGACATGCGGGCGAACCGTCACAGTTCAGTTCAGAATGCCGGCAGCGACTGAGCAGTCTCCAGCGACAACGAGAATGAGGCAGGGCAGAGTTGGGATTTGTCTATTTGCCGTCCACTCGATGAAACCAAAGCAAACAGGTCAATCGGAGTTGTCGGAGCGCGAACTCCGAGGGAGCGCTCCTTCGGGTCGAGGAGGAGGAGAGTGAGAGTGGCCGGCCCAGGTGGGAACAGGGGCGCGCGCCAAAGCGGAAAGGCCGACTGGGCACAAACGAGCCTGTCTCGGAAGCCGGCTGCGCCCACACACACAGCCACCGATTTCGACAACAACGGCAGGCAGCAGGGGATTGCCGTCGTCGTCGTCGTCGTCGTTGTCGATTTGTGCAAACAACCGCCCTCGGGCCTTCTCGCCAGAACGGAACAGGAGAAGTGGCCCTAGGACGGCGGCGTGGTGGACAAGGAGCGGAAGCCCCCCTCGGCCAGAAGGCAAACAGAGGGCACGGGCCGACACCCAGCAGAAACAAAGAGCACTGTCATCGCATGTCGACGACTCATAGTAAGTAGTACGCAGTACTATACCGCCCCTGTCCAATTCGAGCGGACAACAAAGTGGAGGACCATAGAAGGGTGGAGCGGAGTTGTCCACACAGCTGACAAGAAGGCTACTTACATTTACAGCCACAACAGCAACATTCCGCGGAAATTGCGGCGCGTGAAAATACAGGGTGGCCGCAAAGTGGACAAAGGGCGCCAATAATGGATTCGGCGACTCAGACGGCGAAGTAGGCCAAACATTAGCCAGTTTTCGCGCCTTACTTGCTGTTCCCCAGCACAAGTCTTACATACGTAGTTATTGTTACAGAAACGCCTTTGTTAGTTTGGAAAACCGAAAATGACAGGAAGTGGAAAGCCACACCAGCAGGTGATAATCCAGTGAAGTTTCGCAAAAAGCGCACAGAGCATACGCAGGCAGGTGTGTCTGCTATCGCCGTATGCGCACCACGTTTCGAAAGCAACAACGGTCGCGGTTTCTAACAGTGATATGGGCAGCTGCGCGGCGCGGATCGTCGGGTCGGGCCATGCAAAAGGCAAACAAAATACACACATACACGTCTCATTCGGCGTCGTCGGCAACGCCACATTGGGATTAGGAAATGGACGCGACGACGACGCCGACGACGACGGCGGCGGATACTGCTGCGGATACGAGACTGGTGGTTATGTGCGCCAGCAAGGGTGGTGTAGGTGGAATAAGAAGGGGGGATTACAGGGTGGGACAGAGAGAGAGAGGGAGAGTGGCGCGGCGCGGCGAGGGAAAGAAAGACAACTCTGTCACTACCCTCAGTCGCAAGAAAGAGGCAGATGCATGCGAGAGAGAGAGAGTCGCCGAGAATTCGGGCCCCCTTCTGCGCGTCCGCCGCCGTCAAGGATCGTTGGCTGGGGAGAATGGGCGTTTGATAAATGTTCGCGAGAAGGAGACGACGCTCGCTCGCCGCCGTTCCCTCCAATCATAAAACCACTCCGGATCGAAAACGCGTCGCTCGCGCCAGACCACTTCGGCGCGTGGGAGGCAAGTTGCAATCTCGTCTTTATGGCTCGGTAATAAATGCTAGGCTAGACGGCGACGTCAGGTACTGTAGCAGAGTGCTGGAAGTTGCATCCCAAAGTGTCGTCACGGCGTAGCGAGGCACAAATGAGGTGGCGATTCTTTAGAAGAAACGGCGCGTTTGGCAGATATGATCGTCGGCGCGAGCGCGCCCAAAAGTGGCTGTCACGAGGGTGGGCACACCACCAATGGGGAATGACCTAGATGTGCAGAGATTCACTTTCCTTTCGCCGATAACCAGTGACGTAGGCAGACGTCCATCCATACATGACCTCTTCACACCTACTACTGCATTACAGTGGCCTGACAAAAGATGGTGCAATCTTGTGCCACTGGGAAGAAACGAACTGTGCGTGCTCTGCTGTTAGCAGGCGTTGTCATAGCCACGGGCGAGGAAAGGCCGCGCCCACGGCAACAAAACGACAACGATAAGAACAAGCCAGGAATAGCCTAATGGAAGGATGCTCATATGAGCACGCGCCTTTCTCGGTCGCGCCGGCGCCCAACAACCTGCCAACAGCTACATATTGACAGACGGCGTTTTACCCGCATGATGTGCACAGTACACGTGCACACCAATTTGAAAACATCCCCAAAACACATCGTTTGCTTTCCTAATGGCTAGCGTTTTGGAACTTTCCACTCTTCGCAAACCTGGATTACAGTTTGCGAAAGTGGCGTGACGTGCAAGCTGTCATGCTGACTGCGCAACGTGTGCTGCACCCACCCTGAACTTTGAAGCCAGTGGTAGAGATAAGACCGAACAACGTGAGCCAATGACGTACGCTATGGAGTGTTTTGCGTTTCTGTGTGACAGTTGACGATGTCGTGACGATCTTGACCTTGCCATTCCATCATTCAGCTCACAGTCATGACGCGTTGCGTGCGTGAGCACCACTTTGCTCACTTCTCTGTTGTGCCATGCAATCACAGCACAGAGCGCCACTGGATGAAACACAACGGCACACAGTAGCTCAGACAGTTTCAATGCGTCAGTCTCGAGATTTCGGGCGTGAGTGTTTAGAGAGTCAATGTAGACGGGCAAAATCCAACAGGGCACCCAATCAGCAAAAAATTTGTAGCAGTTCGATCACTCGGGTCCTACCCAATTCGCCACGTGCTATGCAATTTAATAATTCAACTCTCACTCACCCGAGAAACCAGTCAAAGGTGTCGCGGAAGTACTCGGGGATCCTGTCCAACTTCGACGTCGTGGTTGTCTGCTGCTGCAGGAAGTTGTCGGCCGCCGCGCACCGCCGCCTCGAGGGCGCCGCTAAATCGGTGAAGGGGCTGCTGGCTCGCTTGCTGCTTCTCGACCTGCCCATCATCATCGCCGCCACTGCTGCCACGCCGGAAAGGGAAGAGCCTCCGCGGTCGCTTGAGGTCGCGCTGCCGCCCAAACAGCACAGCTTCCACACCATACAAAGAATGGAGCAGCCAAAACAGAATCAGCTGATTTGGCACTAGGCAGATGGCGCGACACGAGGCGCCCCACGTTTTCAGAAATGCTAGAGTACATATGGGCGATTCGAGCAATGCAAGGCGATGGCGGCGCAGTAGTCCCCTTCGCAAGCGGACAATAGGGCACTACCAGGCTCCGTTCGCTGCAGGACGCACGAATTCAAATAATCATAAACTCACGTATAGGTCATAAGATATGACCAAAACATGTTACCAAAACACTACGACGTGCGGTTATCTTTCACTAACATTGTTTGGCCTCATACATGGTACTGGACGGAAAAACAATACAGAGAATGCGAGACCAACGAACCGCATCTTCGGATCCGATGAACACAAAGTTTACTATACGATTGTCTGCACATTGACCATTGGATCCATAGGCACAGCGATTACAAACATCTTTCGAATTCTTCAGTTAGCGAATGACACAAACTGACGCGCGTCACAGCAGCACGGGCGCCTCCATTAGTGTAGAAAGTGGACGACGAGACAGTATTGAGCTCCTGTTCGCACTGGCATCCCGAACGATCGCAGACGACGAGTTTTCGAAGCTCATCTCGCATGGTCTTGTCGCAGTAGAGATAAATCGGCAAGCGAATCAGACCACCAACAACTGAGAGGAGACTGATGGTATCAGCAGCTGAAATATTCGTTCTGATTGTATGTCATAGCGATCTTGAATAAATGTCTGTCTGTCTGTCTGTCTGTCTATCTTTTTATAGATGAAGACGCACGACACAGCCCTCAATGGCCATAAACCTGCCCGCTAGGCGCTAGGCGCTGAATAAATGAAGTAAGTTGTGTACGTGACACTTCAGAGGCTCGCCTAGCGTGTAGAACATAGGGTGCTTCCTCATGAGTGCTTGAGGAGATTCAACGTGCTCCCAGCTGGTAAGAAATACGTCCAAGGTATTGACCAAGAGATAACTGAAGACGACCAGAATCAGCATCTTGGTCGCCAGACGAAGTTGCCTGCCATGCTCATCCTCTTTTGGAAGCCTGCAACAGATCACGCTCGCTTTTGCTAACTTTCAACGCTTCAACTACAGTATGTTTGTAATAACTATGCACATGTACGGAACTCAATAGCAGTCTTACCGCGAAAACGCTGCCAACATAAGAAGATTGGTGATTCTCTCGTTCTCCATCTGCCCAGTGATATGTTTGACCGCGATTAGGTTCGAGTAGGTCAGCCACACGAAGGGGACAAACTTCGTGATGATGTTTCTGATCCAAAATCTCCACAAGATCCCATAGGCGGGCGACTCCAACACCAAGTCGCTAAGACGAGGGAATTGATGCGCGAAACCAGTGCAGTGTTCCCGTACAACGACAGTGATTTCAAAGAAGACGCCGCCTTGAAAGACGCAACCCATTAAGACAGCGCAAAATGCCACCGCTGGCCGGTTCCTCTGAATTCTCTGGTGCGCGCCCTGAAGTTCACAAGCTATGTACTTCAAAGTTCAAAGTTCAAAGTTTTTCTTCTGGACAAGCCGACACAGCACACAGTACCGCAATCCAATCGCGGAGCGAATGGGGCAGACCAGACGAATGGTACTGTACGTAGGTATGTGTTCAGTCGACACTGGAAGACACTGTTACGACAGTGGTGACATCACACATTAGAGAAGGCAGTAAACAAGTGTTTACGCATTTGAAGACAATATGTTCCAATCTAAGCTGGTCCACTAAACGTTTAGTTGATTGCAATGGTTGCCAGGTTGATTGGTCCTGTGTATGTAGGTTCTATCGTGGAACAGGTACAATTAGAAACAAAACGGCACAAACTGGTGCCATACGATTGCCCGGGCGCCGGAGGCGAACGACAGGTAGCGTTCCAGTGCCGCTGCCATGAGGAGAAACGAGGTTGAACAGCGCGCCACGTGACAGACGAAGAATGCCAGTCTGAGATATCCGTGCCAAACGTTGTAGAGCCACAGGCTGGGCAGGTACTCCGAGAGAACGCCCACTGGCATGAGTACCAGGTAAGCCGCGGCGACTGTGATGTCGGCGGCGGCGATGCAAAACAGGTACATGATCGACGTCTTGAGATAGCCTTCCAGCACGAAGAGCACGCACAGGAGCGTGTTCGCCGCGATGCTCAGAATCGCCGCCGACGAGCCGGCCAACACGACCAGGTAGAACTTCTCGTCCAGGTACCACTGTCTGTGGTAGACGCAGTCGCTCTCATTGGAGGAGTTCATCATTTGGCGACTTATCGAATGCTTAGATCATTTCGCTCTGCAAAGGAGGCAACAGTGGTCCTCTGGGCCGGCTCGTGGAGCCCTTGAAGGGCATGGCAATTTGGTACTTGGCGCGCCAAGGGCGGGCGCCCGCTCGGTTTGCCACGCTCCTTGGGGAGGTGACGCGGCTGAAAGGGCTTTGAAAAATTGCCCCGCCCTCAGCCCAGGCTCGGCCGTCTGGTTCTCATTTCGGCAGCCGAGAGAGGCAGAGAAGACGGACTGCTTCCTTGTTTTCTCGTCCCCCATCTCTCTCCCGAGATGCAGATGGTTCCACTGCTTAGAGTGCCCGTCGCCAGATTCGATCGGGTGTCGCTTCGTTGGGCAAGTTTCGGTCAAAACAACAGGCCGCTCTATGTTCGCCAGTTGCAAAGGTCTGGGTGGCAGCCGCTTTTACGGTTGGCTTGGAAAACAGCTGTGTCAGAGATAACTGCGCGTTAGGTATTGGCGAAAAGTATTGACGGAGCCAATTTTGCCACCAGAAGCATGTCCCACGGACGCAACGCAATTTAGGTCCGTCACAGCCGCCACCGATCCTGGGCGTAATGCTCGTTCCTGCCATATGCGACAACAATGTCGCTCTACCCCACATACAAGTCTAGCGGCTGTTGCGCCCACAGAAACCGTACGCGGTGAATGGGTGATATACTTGCGATTAAGAAATGGTTCTTTTCAAGCTTAATTTTGCCACGAAAATACTGTTTCGACCAGATTGGTTAAGTACTCACTAAAGTAAATACGACATGAATACCTCCGTGGGGGCAGGGTGACCAATAGAAACTCATTTTAGTTTCAGTTTCAGTTTCAGTTAAAATCATGGTGTTGGCAGAGTTTCAGTTTCAGTTTCAGTTTCAGTTATGGAATCCGCGTGAGTTTCGATTCAGTTACTGAAACTGAGTTTCAGTTATTGAAGGTTCAGAAAGCCACAACGAATTGCTCAAAATCATCCTTGTGGGATGATATTTAGTGGACAAAAAAGCGATTTCTAAACTTAGGATGTCATCCTTGCATATTTGGACCTAAATATGACAAAACGTGTACATATGTAGGAATATTTGGCTAGAATTTTATGAATATCTGCTGAAGTTCGGTAAAATTTGACATTCAAGTAACTGAAACTAAACTGTGAGTTTCAGTTTCAGTTTCAGTTATGGAATCCGCGCGAGTTTCGATTCAGTTTCAGTTTCAGTTAACTGATTGTAACTGAAACTTAAACTGAAACTAGTTTAAGTTTCTATTGGCCACCCTGCGTGGGGGCGCTAGTCTTGGGTACAACGTGACGGCTGTTGTAGAACAGTCGCGAAACAAGTCCCACAATGATGAAACAGCCCTGAAAGTTGCGACGACGCCTGACAATATCGGTTAGCCTCGTAAGTCAACGTTATGCTACCTGCGCATTACCCTACGATACGTAAAAGAGCTGTATGTACATAGTTGTGGGCAACCGCTCCCCGCGGTCATCATTATTGTTCCAAATGTGTGTAAGTTCTGCCCTGGCTAGCTAAAGTTGGGGTCACCTATGTATGGCCTATGGTACAGCTCTTTTCGCCAGTAAATCCCATGGCAGTGCCGTGTTGTGACACGGCTGTGCCGATGTACCAGAAGCTGTTTATCAGAACTAGTAGTCCCGGCCGCAATCTCCTCGGTCCACAAATCCCATCCTCCCAAACATCGCCCGACCCAGTCATGGACGCGCCGTCTTCTTCAACGTCTCACGAATTGGTACGGTAGTGAGTGGGACTCCTCCCTTCTTTCCAGTGAGTGTTGCCCAGAAGCAGTGGCGCACGCTGTCGCTGAACCGCAGCAGGAACCAGGGATTGGTCGAGACGAACAGGGCGTTGGAGGCGATGATCGTGAGTAGAACCCACCTGCAATGGTGCTGGATGGGATGGGCCATGGGTGTGTTGCCATGCCGTGCGCGATGCCATGCCATGCCCCCCTTCCCCCTTCCCTAAGCATTTTCGCGCATTGCTCTCTGGCTCAGTCCACTACAAAAGCGCTGCAGCAATCGCACGTGCCCACCTACCTGTTGACTCCCCCAATGGCGAAGAGGACGGAGGTGGACGCTGTGACGAGCTAGAAGGTGCAGAGAATGGCGCCGCAGAGGGCCAACCTGACGTCCAGACGGAGACTCTTCAGCGCCAGTCGCTTCTGCTTCCACTCGTTCCTGTTGGACGACTTCACCACCCTGGACTTCAGCTGGTTCGAGCGGCGCCACGCTCTGATGAATTGCACGACGTACAAGCCAATCAACGTCGGGGCATAGACACCGCATTCCGAGACGACACTGACGGTGTAGTAGGCATTGTGGACCTGCAAAGCATGCCTATGTACATACTGTGCCATTCCATAGTTGTCACAAAGCTCTGCATGTAGCCTCAGCGTCAAGATTCGACCTCTGGGCTGTTTGGTGTGACCAGCGTCATTGAAATGGCTCCTGCCAACTGGGAAGAGCATCGGCCTCACGTGTAAGCAGTGGGTATGAGCCACTGCGCCAGCAACCACCTTGCCAGAAGTTTGGGACGCCAAATCTGAATGTTGGCCATGCTGTATAGCCTCTGAAGGGCGGCACCATACGAAAACTCGGCGTGCGTACGTCCGTGACGAAGTGGGCGAGAGGGGGGGGGGGGGGGGGGGGGGGGGGGGGGGGGGGGGGGGGGGGGAGAGAAAGCAAGACGTCGCTCCAATTGGACTGCCAAACGAGATCTCGCTTTTGATTGGTCACATTGGGGGCGCCTCACTCGGCGAGTGACGCATTTTGTAGACCCAAGGGGCTTGGTCGACTTTTGCTCTGGCCATTTGAGGACCTACATTCGATTACCGAGACCCGATGGGTCAGTGTCGAGTCGACCACCGCGGAAGCGAGGCGACGCCGTGAGCGATGTCCCCCGTTGACGTGTCGAGTGTGAAAGGAACAACAGCCTGTAGTCTTACTCTCTCCGGTCTGGCTGACACACGCGGCCCCCGTTCGCTGTAGTTTGGTTGCGTCCTTATTCGTCCTCAGCATTCTACAATTCTTCAAAGATTCAAACAGAATTTTGAACTTTTGAATTCAAATTTCATTGGCTACTGTAACTGGATACTGCATATCTGATTCGGAAGTGCACAATGTTGAAAGGTTCGATTCAAACTAGATCGTATACCGTTTACAGACCATCAAACGAATGCGGTAAGCAGACGACTAGGCGCCCGTGTGTAGTGTATCAATTAGAGATTTCAATGAAGGTCTTGCTCTGTTTGACGTTACAAATGAGTTCTCCCTGCAAAGTGAACAAGATTATAACAATTGCACGTACGTCTGACGATCGAGACCTTTACTGTGCCGTTTACAATCGTGTTTCACATCGACGAAGACTTTGTTCGGATGGAATATTTTCTGTAACGAATTGGTAGCCCAAAGAATTGGGAAAATGTTTTGTGCAGGCACAGGCTCTGAACGGTTTGCGATTTGCTACAGGTCAAGCTTGGCCAAACCGCGGGAAACCAACGCTCGGGGTACGCACGCAAACAAACTTTTTACAGTAGACTACAGTTCAACGAACTCGAACTCGTAGTCGTAACTTTCGTAAGGCATCCATTTCTCAGAAGACGTGTCGACAGTGTTGTTTGGCCGGCTCATTTTCCATAATAAATCACGTGTATGTGTTCTCCCCTCTTCTCGGACGATAGAACTGGTCGCCCCATCTTGCACTAGTAGTATTCTGGGCGCCGAGTGAGCGAGCTATTGCCTATTATCCCAGCTGTGGCGGGCTCCTCCTCCATGGCAACAACCGGCTGCGCGCCCTCTTCCTCGTCTGCCGTTGCTATCTGCGGCTATTGTTGGCCTACGCGACGTTCGCTGAGCTTTTGAGAAGTGGTTCCTCACCTCAGAAACTGGCGATCGAACGGGCAGCAGGATGAACTCAATTTCCATGGAAGATTTGAGTCAGTTGACTCCGCCCCACTCGCCCAAGCCTCCACATGGGATCGGAGCGTTGTCGTCGGAAAGCGCTCCGAAAGGAGGCGCCTCCTACGACGTTCTGTGCCAACACTACCAGTCTTTCCGCTCCAAATCCGACACTCGCCTGATTCCGCCCTCCTCCGCTAACAGTGGAAAGAAGAGCAGTGCTTCGCGAAAGCGCGCCAGCTCGAAGCGAATCGACATTGTGGCCAAACCCACGTCGCTTGCATTGGATGTGGCTTCAAAGGAGGGAATGACGAGCGATGAGGAGAGTGGGGAAGTTGCTAAAACAGTGGAAGAAGCGACGGAAGGGGGTCCCGGCTCGCTCGTGCACGAGATCGAGGAGAAGTACGGCGGCGACGAGTCGATTCCCGAGGACATGATTATTTCCGGGGTTGGGATTTTGTGTTAGAGTTTTTTTGCCATCGTCGCTCTACAGTGGGCTCAAACTGATATAATTTGCCTTGCGCGAATATCGGCTGCAGTTGAATTTGGCACCCGTAGCCGAAACGCGGCCAGCGCCTGGTCTGTGGCAATCGGCAACCGATTGACTTTGCTCACCAACACACCCTTGGTCGACTGTTTTATTTAGCATATCTTTGCACCAGTACTACTAACTACATCATATTTCCCAAACAATTCCTTAACCCACTTCCCATATCCTTCAGTTGGGCAGCCCCAGCAAGCTTCCTCTGCCGGGCAAGAGGGGCGCCCTGGGCTGTCTGGAGCTGCTGGTGCTCAACCACAAGAACATCTCTCGCAGCGGCCCGCTGGAGCAGCTGGTCGATCGGCTGCGTTACATCACGGAGTTGGATTTGGCCGGCAATCACCTCTCCTCGTGGAGTGAGGCACGGTAATTGGAATTGTACAGGGTGGTTCTGGATATGAAGGGAGGGGCTCTGCATAGGTCCTACTGCTCGCCAGCCTGGGGGGCGGCATGGTGGGTCCAGAGGGCCAAAAGTTGAATTTCGAAATTGCTCCGCGAAACAGTATAAAACGGAAAATTTTCTAATTCTGTTCCATTTTCGGTAGGGGGAGGGGGGGGGGGGGGACAAGCTAGGGAAGGGGAACAACCACCCCCCCCCCCCCGCTCCCCCCCCCCCCCCCCAATCGCAGACTCACATCATCTGAGGCATACCCTATAGATTTTCGGCCGCGTCAAATGTATTCGTGAAATTCTGTGACTTCACTCCACTGTCAGTCACCCCTTCAGGTGACGCACATTCTGCGCAGCGGCCCACTGCTGAAGCACTGCAACCTGAGTCACAACCGCTTGAACGGGCCCGCGCCCAAACAGTGGTTCAGGAGTCTGTCCTGCCCTGGCACAAGCGCAACAGTCGATCCACAGAGTTCACAGAGCTCTGAATCGTTGGGCCTTCCAAAGCTGATCAGTCTCGTGCTCAACGGCACGGGCGTTCGCTGGGACGCCCTCTTCACACTGATGGCTCTCTGCGACAAGTGGGTAATGTTGGTCTTTGTGTTCGCTTTCGCTATGTGTGTGGAGGATGGCTCACAAGCCGGGCGATACCCTGTGCGTGGCGTGAGTACGTTCGTCTGTTTCTCGAGGTGCAGTGCCTGCATTACCTGATCGCCTGCACTGTAGCGCATCTGTAGCGTCACAGAAACGCACAGCAGCTTTGCGAACAATGCGAACGCCAGCTGGTTTTCCGCCGACCGTCTTCCCCATTGTTCGAACAGGCGATTGACATCGGTTGCGTTTCTTTTCCTCTTCCGCGCAGAGGCGTAGGTACCGCGCCGTATAAACTTCTCGCGTGGAATCGATCGCGGCGGCGCTTTTTGCGCCGCCTTTTATTCTGCGCTACTCATCTGGGCGCCCTACTTGTTCCCGCAGCGCCTTCCGTCCGTCCGTCTGTCACAGCTGAGTCTGCGCTCCCCCTTTTCCACTGATCAGCCTACTGAGATTCGAAGGGGTAGGGTTGTGCGCTACGGAGGGAGCCACTTTGAGTAGTAGTACCTACTCACTACCTAGTAGTTGGTTGCATTGCACCTACTAACTAGGGCTAGGTGGGAGAGGAAGGAAGGAAGGTGGCACTAGCAGCTCGCAGAATACTAGTGGGAACGTGTCAATAATAATGCGCCGGCGCCGCTTGTCGCTTTCACTCCCGCTGCCCCCTTCGTTGTCAGAGGTATGCCGCTGGTCACTAGGTGATGTCAGTGGGGGTTGCTGTAAGGCGGTTGTTGTCGTCCGCCGGTCGCCTAGTTGACTATATACAATGGAAAGAAGGGGGACGAAGCGCACTCGAATGCACGAAAGGACGTTTGGACAATGGATCAAAGGCAACAGGGCACTCACGAGATGTGTAGGGCGGGGGAATGCGCTTTGTCAGTTGCCTGGGTGCTGAGTACAACCCTCTGATTAGTAGCTATTTGGTAGCCTCAATGGCTGTCCTTGGGAAGTACGGGTGAGGGATGAGTATCTACTCACATTCTACACAGTGTGCTGCCTGTTTTGTCCCTTTGTTAGTCTGCGAGGCTGGAATCGCCAGGGTCGAATAGAGACGCATGAACGGAACGCTGGGTCCCCAAGCGGAAGGGATAGAGGGGTGTATTGCGTTGAGGGGATTTGAAACGAAGCTGCATTTCGCATAATTAACGGGTAGGATAGGGCGCTCGGTCAATATTTTGGGCGGAAGACAGAAGTGGGTAACACTGGGTGGCAGTCTCCGGCGAATGCGCACTCTTCCAGAGCTCACATCAATTTAGGCGGACAAAGGTTTTGGTTTTCACGCTCTCGCGCGCAGCACCAATAAGCTGTAAACAATCGCGCTAACTGGATTGGGGACTGGCAGAGATGCTCTTGCAAACAAAGGGTTTGACGCATTGTAGCGTACATTGTACAGAGATCCAGAGACTTGCTTCTCACAAAGCGAAAATAGACATTCAAACACAGGTTCTGCTCCATTTCAGTTTGGAGGAGCTCCACCTCTCCCTCAACGACTACTCTTCCCTGCAATCGCTCCCTCAGCTGGCCCACTGGTCCTTCCCCTCGTCGTCGCCATCGAAAGCCCCTCCGCGCTTTCCCAAAGTTCGGGTGCTTCATCTGAACAACTGTCGGCTCAGGCGCTTCGGCGCCGTCTCGGCCATATGCGAGTTGTTTCCTTCGCTCGAGACACTGGTTGCTGCGGAGAACCCAATCCCCGTCGTCGCCTTCAGCGACGAAGAAGAGAGCTCCAGGCAGATCCACCAGCGTCTGAGCAGGGTCTACCCCACGCTCACATCGTTGAACATGAACCGTTGGGGCCTGACCAGCTGGAACTGTGTGGATGCGCTCAGGCACATGCCCAGTCTCACGGAGCTGAGACTCAACCAGATCCCACTGCTGGAAGTGAGGACTCTGTAGTGATCGAGATCGATCGATGGGGAATCGACATCGCACTCGATATGTTGTCTTCAGAGCTTCGCAGAGGAGCAGCGTCGTCAGCTGGTCATCGCCAGACTCCCAGATGTCGTGTCGCTGAACGGGTCCAGCATCGACTCTGAGGCGAGAGTCACGGCTGAACGGGCGTTCATTCGACACTACCTGGAAGAGGATGCGAAGCCTGAGAGGTCGAGCGAAGTTGACAGAATTTGAAGATCGGAAACGTTTCGTGACGTGTCGTATCTGCTTCAGGTACTTCGAGCTGGAGGCCATCCATGGACAGCTGATGCCCTTGGCAGAGGTCGACTTGTCGCCTAAGGAAACAGTCGAGGTGCCTTACGATTCTGGCGTCTCATTCGTGATGACGGAGTCACACACTATCACTGACCTTTCCGCAGGTGACGCTGGTCTGCGAGGAGCTGCAGCTGCGCCGGCTGCAGCGCCTGGCCGTCAACCAGAGCGTGGCGCAGCTGAAGAAGCTGCTGGAGGGCTGCTTCTGCGGCCTGCCGCCCACTCGGCAGCGGCTCTTCTACGTCGACAAGGACATGGTGGAGGCCATAGGCAGAGAGGAGCTCCGACTGCCCAAGATGAAGCTGCACACGCTGCGCGTGGCCGACGGAGATGAATTTCACGTGGAGGTGGGAGAGGAACGCGCTCTGCCCCTTACGCACTGTGCGCGCAATACATTCCGCGAAACTAACAAGCGAGTACACTTCTGTGCCACCAAATGCAGCCTACAAGTTTTTCTGCATGTGCCATTCAAGCAGCCAGCCTTCAATGCATTCAATAATCTTGTAGTGCTACCCCAATAGAGAGGAGAGAGGGGGCCGGGGAGAGGGGGGGGGAGGGGGGTTGAAATTATAAAGCGACCTGGACGGTTGTTTGAGGGCTTACGGTATTTTCAGTCGAAGCCGGAGCCGCGCACGCGTCGTCGCACCTCCAGCAATCAGGAGTGCGTCTCTCCCACCGGCCCATCCTCCAAGGGCCTTCAATCGCCTGTCAAGAACAATAATGCCACCAAACAATGAAGTGGCAATGCAATGGTCGCCCTGTACACTTTGAATCTTGACTGTTCAGACATCTCGTCGGCTTTCTTTCTTGTGTGTCCTCGCTTTAGCCTAAGTGGAAACTTCAACGCTAGTCTGCTCTCTGCGCTTTGTACACTCTTGTCTTGCTTGTTCGGCTACGGTAGGTGAGGCATACTGTATTCTCTGACGTCATGTACAGGGGAGGCGCAGTGTTTGGAGTGTAATACGGTCAGTAGTTGAGTTGGCGTTGTCAGTCTCGTATATTGCTGAATGCGGAGTGCCAGGCGTTGTCCACCACACGACTGTTTTCTTGTCCCAGTGAAGTGAAGGCGCGAGTGAATCAAACGAGGGAAGTGTACACTTGTGAACAAGTCTATGACCATGTTGAAGGGTTGTAGTATTTGGAGCTATGAAAGTCAGCAAAACGGACACGAGCAATCTGCGGACTTTTTGTGATCGGTCGTTCTATAGGCTTAGTCGATGGTTAGCTAGCTGAGGTCCTACTTTGTTTTGGTTGGTGTTTCGGATGCCTCATGCACGGGATGCATAAATAGTGAACTTTGACGAAACATCTCGTGGCTCTCTTGAGCTCTGTTTCTTCCACCGCACCAGCATCGTGAAGGTCGAATAACGTGAACCATTATAACAAAAGCACAGGAATTCGCAGATTCTGACAGTCTAATTTGTGGTTGGCGTCACGTCATTGGTACATACGTACGTACTAGGCGTGGCACAAGTGAATATTTTGCATTCTTGCAAAAGGTATGTCGAGAAACATCCGGTCTGAAAACTCTATTCTCATTTTGAGTGTTCTTAATCCGGAAGAGATACCCGTTTGGCAGTTTTCAATGTGTCATTAGGTACGGATGTTTAAATGTGCATACCTATGCATGCAGTTACAGCTACAGTTACGCTGTCTCTGCCTACAGGTACACTGTCCTCTAGTCCTAGGACGCCACATTAGTCGTTGCCATCAACTTCTGAAAACTGCCAAAATCGGAGACTTTGTGCCGTGAACATTCTGAATCCGAGTCACGAAGAAGGCAGGCGGATAGCGCAATTGACGCTGGACGATGGGTCGCTTCTCGTTGCGTCTCCTTCTGACCTTTCACAGTCGCTTCTTGGCTCTGTCCTTCTCCTTCTTCTTCTTCTTCCCCTCTGCTGTCCTCACCAGTGGCGCCATCAATGGCACTACTGGCAATCCAGCCACCGCTGAAGCATTGCCGCCGCTGAGAACCTGCTACGATGGGGTAGGATTCCGACCAAACGGCCCTACCGATACCGAATATCCTTATAACACAGAGCGAGTGGTCGTGCAGCACGAACGAATTGAAAAGTCAAAGTGCACGGGTCACTATTGCGACGTGCGTTGGGAGAGCGTAGCAGGCGTCTATTTTAGCTTCGTTAGCTATGGTTGCGTGAACGTCACTGGGGATCATACTGGAGGATACGATCGGTGCAATTCATCGTATGAGCCACCACGGAGTGAGGTGGAGTGCACATGCTCCAATACTTTTCTCTGCACTCCAGCAGAAATCCCCTATTTGATCAGTCAGCAAAAGGCGGCTCCACTGTGCTTTCATGGAGACTTCGAAATCGTTTTCCGCGAGTACGACCATGTCGGCAGTCGTACGTGCTTCAGTGCTTTTGGCCTCGTCACGGGTTTCGTTTTGGAGAAATTCACGGGAAGTTGTGATCAAATTCTTCAGAAGCAGAAGAGGAATCACACTTGTGTCGGATCGATAGAGAGAGGAGTGGAAGTGTGCTGCTGCCAGAATGAGCCTCTTTGCAACAACTACTTTGCCAACCCAAATATGGACGCCGAGAAGGCGCACAAACGTCGATTGCTCGAAACCACGTCCACAACGACTACAACCACCACCACAAAAAGTACTATCGTCACCGTGACTACCACTGCTGCTAGTAGTAGTAGTAGTAGTAGTACTACGATCATTACTTTGACGACTATTATTATGCCGACTTCCACCATTATGTCGACTACCACAACTACTACTTCAGCGACTGCTACAGCTACTGGCACCACTGCTGTCACCGCTAGCAGCACTAGCACTTCAGTGGGGTTGCCATTCACCGATGAGAATGAAAGTACTTCAACGTCCACAGAATTCTCTGGGACGATTGAAACCGAGATACCGAGCTCGGTTCTACTTCCTTCCACAACGTCGCCTGAAACTCTAGCGACGACTACTTCCGAGCATCGAAACGCCTTGGTGAGTCAGAATGCTAGTAGCAGCACACCACTGATGACTACAGATGGAGTCGCAGTGACGACAGTCGATGATACTGAGGCTTCCAAAACCGACTGGCTGCTCATTGGCTTGCTTGTGGGCGGCGCTGGCTTGCTGCTTTGCTTCACGTTCGCTTATGTGGCCCTCTGTCTTTGTCGCCGCCGAAATATGAGAAAGCGTAGAAGCAACAGAAAAGCAAACAAGAAGACAGATGGAAAGAAGCAAAGGAAATACGGACGCAGCGAGCCGCCTATTGATGATGATGACAAGCCCTCTGTTAAGGAGGCTCCCAAATTCGACATGATGGAAACCGATTTGGATGATTATGAGACAGATAACGACAGTCAGATCGATGACAGTGATGACGATACGCTAAATTCGGTGCCGTCGCTGCCAGAAGCCACTGAAGATTCGCGCCGTTCCTTGCGTAGTGAAGGCGCGTCGAAGTCGGAAGAAGAAACTGTTCGTTCCATGTACTACGAGCCTTCCTACAGTGGAGGGAATTCCACCGACAGCTGGGTGCCAAGCGATAGGAAAAGTCCCGAAGAAGCCGAGAAGAAGCAAGAGTGGCGCAAGAGTTTCAAGGATTCTGACGATTCGTGATTCTGTGATCCATCTGATTGAGGGTTTGACCGCTTTGCGCTCGTTGTACCGGGTGTCCCAAAAATCCAGCCCTCCCATCCCCAGCAAGCTGCCGAAAACTTTACGCTGTGAAACTTACGCAGCTTAAAGGTCAATGTCTTGGCACATCTGATGCCAAATTTCAGCGTCCTACACCAATCCATGAGGGAATTCTAGCGCAAAGCGCAAAATTGGTCGCGGCTGCTGGCCCTCGTGGAGGAGGCGGCCCAGCAGCAGGAGAGGCTGACGAGCCCTCATTTGGGATCGGCAGATCATCTTTGATTTGATCGTTCGCGCGCGTGCTATAAGCTACAATTTTCGTGCTAAGACTATTCGAAAGCTTGATTTGTCCTCTTCAGAATGGTACAAGTCGCATCAAACTAGCTTCAGTGTACCGAAAGTTGCAGCTCACAGAAGCCAGCGAGTCTAGGGATTTTGACCAATCTTGCGTTTTGCGCTAGAATTCCCACATATATGGGTGTAGGATGCTGAAATTTGGCATCAGATGTGCCAAGACATTGACCTTTAATTTGTGTAAGTTTCACAGCGCAAAGTTTTCCACAGCTTACTGGGGATGGGGGGCTGGATTTTTGGGACACCCGGTACAGTCCGGTGCTCTTGGTTGTTGGAGGAGAACGAACCCCTGACGTTTTGAAGTAAGGATCGACACAATAATATTGACCGACACGAAACGAACTCCGACAACAACTCTCCTATCGCAATGTGATGAACCTCCTGGAAAAGATGACATTAGGACGAATCTCATGTGTGGTCGTCACACTTCACTGAACGCTCAGCCTCTGCACAGGTATATAACGAAAATCACCATATAAGTTTACCTATGTATAGCGAAACAGCGAAACGAAAGCCAAATTGTGGCGCAGTACATACCAAACTAGGGTACCTGTTGACTACCAGCCGAAATTTGGTGCAGCGACAACGACATTCTACGACAGATTCTACAGTACGGCTAACATCCATCGCCAAATCAGACACACAGTCAACGTCAAGGGTAGCGGGCGACACTTTCGTGCGAGACGGTGAAGGGGAAGAATGGGTCGGGCTCGACGGCCTTCCACCTGGCCTCCTCTTCGTCGTACTCCTGCACGGTGGGGCTGCTTGGGCCGATTGCGAAGAGACGACCCTGCGCCTCGACCAGCGCCACTTCAGCCTTCGGTCGGACCAATGGGGCGAAGGGAAATGCTTTGTCGTCCATGGGCTGGCTCGCTTCCAGATCGTAGAGGTCGCAGTCGGCCGTGGGCTCGCCCCTTCTGCCTTTGCCCTTCACGCCGCCGCAGATGAGCGCCACGGCGACTCGGCCGCCGGCCAGCTTGGCGAAGAGCTTCTGGGGAAGCAGGGCGACGCCGGCCGTCGCTCGCGTCTTCGGCAAGGGCGCCATGTCGGTCTTCCGGCCGTCGGGCAGGTGGAAGCGCGCCACCTGACTGCTGAAGAAGCTGGAAGGGAATGGGGCCGACAGAGCTTTGGACCTAGCACTCGGCCTAATCGCAATCACGCGAAGTGCTTCACTAAAGCACTGACCGCGGGAGGAAACGAAAGCCGCCGAACAAGAACACGCTGCCGTTGTGTCCTAGGGCGAAGGCGCCGGAAACGGCGTCGGTCAGCCGGTCGGCGGCCACTGTCCAGTTTTCACTGGCGTAGTCGAAGATATCGCAACTTGTGTGCGGGACGGCGCGCCGCTCGAGCGTCGTCTGGCCGCCGCACACGAAGGTCTTTCCGTCTGAATCCGAAACGGACCTCCCCCCCTCCCTCTAACGCACTAGAGTGCGACTTGCAGAACCTTCGGTTGCCGTAGCGGTGAAGTAGCGCGCCAACGACATGTTGGCCGTGGGAGAGAAGGCGCCGTCCTTCCACAGGACGGCAGTGGCGGTGGCGTCTCCGGTGGCCTCAGTGGTGCCACCGGCGACGAGGATTCTACCCTCGCCGACGCCAACGATCGCTCTCTCCCTGCCGGGAACCAGTTCCCCTCCGACCCAAGGGGTTCCCGCTCCTGTCTCGGGGTCGTATTGGTGGACGCTCGTCCGATGTCTGCCGCTCACCTTCAGAATGACTTCTCTGGCGCAGGCGGCGCTTCCGACCTCTATGCCGCCGGGTAAGAGAGGAGCGTGGGCCACCAGCCAACGGCCCCTCGTGGAGCAGTATGCGACGGCCGTGGTGCTGCCCAGACTGGTGAGAAGGTCGTTCCCGAAGAGCTGCGCCTTCAGGGAAACGCCAAGGCCGCAGTCCAACCGAACGGAAGCGCCGACGCTCGTCTCGTTAGCTTAAAGCGAAAGAAACGGACAGCGACATCGACTCTCGATTGCTGTAGGCTGTACTGTAGATGCTAGGTACCGTACCAAGTTGTTTCAAGTTGGCGCCATGAGTAGTAGCTGTCAGCTCGGGTGGGTGCTCAACAGAAGTATTGGTGGCCGGCGCTGTGCACTTGACGCCGGCTTTCCTCTTGGCGCTGCTCTTGCAGAGCCCTTTCTTGTGGTCTGATGCAGTTCAGTTCACCCGGATGTGTACATACTGTTCACATTCTGAGTGACAACGATAGCGCGCGAACCTTGAATGCCGTCGAACAACCAACTAATTCCATGTCTGAAGAACCTGCTGGCATCCCGCCATTGCAGGTGGAAGTCCTCTGATTTGTACTGCATTTTCCGCATCTGCAGTACATGTATCTAGACGGCATCACATAATAGACGGAGAAAGTGGCTAGAGCTCACCAAGCCGCCAAAGTAATACTGGAAGGCGTCACACGTGACGGGACGTCGCACGAATGACAATCGACGATAGGGGGAAGGCCGTCGTCCGCTGTAATAGCGGCGCGAAGTCGGAACAGTAAGGTGGCGATTACGGTAACCGTAGCGCGGCAGTCGTCGTCGTCTCCAGGTGTCGGCGTGGACGAAGAACGCGACGAAGAAGGAGAGGAGGAGCAGCCATCGCATCGTCGTCATCTGTTGAGACAGCACCGCGCGGCGCCTTGCGGTCGCCGCTGTACGGTTTCAGCTTTCGTTTCGCCTACTCCTCAAAGTCAAGCTTTTGAACTGAACTGAATGCTTCTAAACGCAAGTCGAATGGAAGCTTTACACTTGAAGCAACTTCGTCGGACTAAGCGCAGGTCCTCCTTCACGTCTGCTTCGCATTGGAATGCTCACACTGCTTTGCTTGGGCTGACATTTCGTTCGTGTGCGGTCAACGATTGCGGTCCGGCTCCCTGTTCAGCGATCGTTGAAAATGTAAACAATATGTTTGACTGTGACAATTTGTTACGGGTCAATTCATCTCACAGCATAACAACTGACGCGGAGTCAGTTTCTACAGCGGGACAGCCAAACGGGCATTCGCACAAAGGCAGAGCAGACCAATATACGTCATGTCGTTTAAGTACAATGTTTGAGTCATCAGACCAACTAACTAGCACAGACCAATTTTGTGTCTTCAGGGCACCAACCAGGCGTTTTCTTGGAACGTCACAACTGAAAATGGGAGCAAAATGGTTGTAGGTTCATGCATTATGTACATATAACAGAGGGACTACATACGTACATACATAAGACATACATGTGGTACATACACAAGATCGGACTGTAATTAACAATACCCAAAATTTCAAAACACCTAGTAACCTTGTAAAATTTGAACCGAGCTTGCATACGGTAACAAATCCACACGACACACCCACCGTGAGATTTGTTAGCGGGCGCGCTCGAGGGCAAGAGGGCGCAACAGGAGGTCGACATGACGGCTGCCTGCTGGGCAGGCGGCGGCTTTTCGCGCGGTTGGAAGCCCAGAACCGAATTGGGTCGCTGCTCCCCATGTTGTTGCGCATTCTTGGGCTGTTGCGCAGTCGGATGTGTAGAATGATGATGTTGGTCTCTCCAATCGGAGCGTCCCATGCCTCCGCTGCTACTGCCGGTGCTCTTGCTCGAGGAGGGGCTCACGGGAGCTGAATGAGTGCTGCACTCATCATCTATTCAGATAGAAAGAGTGGATGAAGGGAGTGGCGACTCACCGCTGCTGGAGTTGGCCGGCGAGTGCTGAGAAGACTGCTCCTCCTCCGTGACCGAGAGCGAGGCCACCTGCTCCTCCAAGGACTGTCGCTCCAGGCTATGGGACGAGCTCTGCACAAAGACAAACAAGTACAGTACGCACCAGGGGCCTCTTTTATCAACATAGGAATGGCTGTTTAGGAATAGGAAAATAGGAATAGGACACAATTCTCTTTTATCAACTTAAGAAACAGGAATAGGAATAGGAGCGAAATCGGCCAATTTAGGAGTAATTTAGGACGCTTTTAGGACGATTCTCTTTTATCAATTTTGTGGCCAGAAAAATAGGAATAGGATTCCTAGAATTAGTGCAGTGCCGTTTAGGAAGCTCGAAGCCTTCCTAACATGAACTAATTTGTTGATTTCACGTAGAATTTCAATGTTTGTGTAAAGGGAGATGTTGATATGTGACATTTCCGGACTTTCACAGCGATTTCCACATTTGCCTCACAATAAACAACTGAAACGGGCAAGTTCAGTAGGGTCCTCCCATAAGACGTCTCTACCATTGCAATTCTTACTGAAACTCCTCTTCAGTGCATTTTGTCGTCCAATACTACTGCCTAGGGCTGCATAAGAGACAAATTAAGTGTGCGCCGTTTATCCTCCAATAAGCGCCCCCCCCCCCTTGAATTAGCGCCCCATCCTCTAATAAGCGCCTCCCCGCCCCTCCTTTTGAATCAGCGCCCCATCCTCCCATCCCCACTCCAATAAGCGCCACTTTGAGCTATGTAGAGTACGTTTGGCTTGCAGGTTAAGCTTGCCTTGCGGAGTGCCAAAATATTGCCAAACAGTTTTGCACACATCACAGAAGCAATACTACAGCAATAAGCCAGAACCAGTCACAGATCGTAGGAAGATACTTCGTACAGCTCCAGTTGAACAGCCGACAAAGCTGTTATGCTCAGAACGGTGCTTCACTAATCACTATTCGCACTAGGGTGTTGATTTCAACTGATTAGTTCATTACTCTGCAAATTCGGGAACTCTGTGTTACACAGCACTGCGTGGATTTCCTAAATCCTTCTCCTATTCCTAAATGGTTTAGGAATAGTGGGTGCACATTGATAAAAGAGAATTTTCCTATTTCCTATTCCTAATCCTATTCCTAAATCTAAATTCTATTCCTATTCCTATGTTGATAAAAGAGGCCCCAGGCAATCAAAGTTACAAAGATAGTAGTCATCGATACCAAAGTGGCCTCACTCACTCTCAACAGCTGCACCACAGCTCCTCTCAGAGGGAGCAGCTCTGCGCAGCGCAGCTGGCGCTCTATGAGTCTGTCGCTTCTGGCTCGCAGCTGATGGGAGTCCAGAGGTTGAGATCCCAGTGACAGAGTGTCCACCAGGAAGGCCAGCTCCTCTTCCACGGGAGGGTTATCCAAAGACTGCTTCTGCTGGGAGGACAGCTGGATCAGCTGGTTCCGCATGGCGTCCATCATTTGCAGCTGGCGCTGCAAGAGTACAATAGCGGTTGCAGACAAACTCCATCTGTAATGCAAATGATCTCCCACTTGGAACTGGCTCTCCAGATGGGCCGCGTATGCCTTCAACTTCTCGAATTCGACCATGCTCTGCTCCAGTTGACCCAGACGCTCCAACAAGGTGTCCTCCGTCTCTTTGGCTTGCTCGAGGTCCGCTTTCAACTGGGCAATTTCCCCCTCCTTCACCTCTGCATTCTGAGTGGCTTGCTCCTGGAGTTGCTGCCTCTCCAGCCGCTGGACGTTCAACTCTTCCCTCAGTTCGGCTATCAGCTGCAAACGGTAGAGGAATGATAGTAACAATGGGATACCCAATGCAACACCCATTGCAGATAAGCCAGGTGTGGAAGACCTCTTTTCAGCTACTAAGCTCCGCAGAAACGACAGGGCGACTAGAGAACTACACGGTATGCCCAATGGGCGGTGGCGAGCTGACGACAGAAGCCTCACAGCACAGGGCACTATGCTATACAGTAAGATGACTGCAGCAAGGCACAATGTGTAAGGCTCCACGGTCGGACCTCCGCGTTCTGCTTGGCGCTCTGCTCCATCATCTCGATTTCGGCCGCTCTGCTGCCGGCCATCTCGGCCAATTTTGACTTCACGTCGTCTATTTCTGTCCGATTCCTCTTCTCCCTGTCCTCGGCCGACTTCAGCAGATACCGTACTCTGTCGTGCTCTCGCAGCAGCGTGTCCTTCTCGCCCACTAGACGAGTGTTGCCCTGGAAGGGCGGACAAGCCAAGCGATAGGCCTGCTGACAGCAATGGGATTGTGTAGCGTTGCCAGTAATCTAGCAATTCGACAGTGGAAATCTAGTTCTATGAAAAGCTGGTTTGCTATGGCGCTACGGCTATGCCAACTATGTAGCGCACAGATGAAAGAGCACAGCGACAGACAGAGAGAAACGAGCAGAAAGAGTGCGTCACGCACCGACTCCATTTCAGTGATGCGGCGCTGCAGGAACTCTATTTCTTGACCTAACTCTTTCTCCCGCCGTGACTCCATCTTGTCCACCTGGAGGGTAAAGGATTTGTATGGGTTACGGTAGCTGTGGCGCCCGTACGAGACACACCCCTGCCCTACCTTGGCTTTCTTGACGGCCTCAATGTCCGCTTTGTGCTCATTTGCCAGCTGCTCGATTTGCTGTTGGAACGTCTGGCAACTCTGAAAGCGCATCTTTTGCTTTCATCTGGATTCTAAGTTACGCAGTTAATGACAATCCTTACCGATTCCAGTTGGGCCATTCTACGCTTCGCTTCCTTTAGGACGGCTCTGTCGCCAGGCTTGAGGTAATTGCGGTGACGCAAAAGCACCAGTCGATTCGAGAGTTCGTCCGTTTGCAGACTCTGCAACTTGGACCACTGAAAGTGCGCCCTGCATGCCGATAACGCAGTGTGCCTCACTTTGGCAGCTGTGGAGCTCTCTCCTTCCAATTCTGCCACGGTGGCGTCATCTGTGTCTTCAGCGGACGAAGAGTAGAAGGCCTCGTCGTCGCCGTCGCTGGTGCTGACAGAGCGGTCGCAGGTCGTCTTGGCCGGGGGCTCCTCGGGGACCCAGATGTGTGTCATGGCTTCTTCAGAGGTGCCAACGGCGGCGTCTGCCGTCTCCACGGCAGTCGAAGGAGGGCGGTGGTTGTCCATCGCCGCGTGCTCCATCTCGAGCAGCTGGAACTCCAGCAGCTCCTTCTCCTCCTTCGTGTCGTCCAGCTCGCGACTCAGGCGCTCCTGGCCCTGAGAAGTTGTGTACATACGAATACCATAAGTACCCTAATTACCTATGCACATCACGATTATTTATCTTATTACTTCGCTAAGAAATTATGTACATCGCGATTATGTGCCCTAACAGTTGTGTACCGCCACGATTATGTACCCTTATTGCCTATGCACATCACGATCATGTACGCTTAGAAATTAGCCCTAACCGCAAGAAGCTGTGTACATCACGATTAAGTACCCTAGAAACTATGTACGCCACGATTGTAGCCTAAGAACTTATGAACATCACGATTGCGTACTCTAGGAAATTATGCGGTGGACTGACGCTCGCATTCCCAGCTTCACTACATTGGTATGTAGTTCAGACCTCTTCCAGGCTGGCGATCCTCTGCTGCAGATGCGAGGGCGCCTCCTCTCCATACGTTCCCACTCCATTGCTGAGTCCATGCAATCTGCCACCCTGTAGCTCCTCCTCCAGCTCCCGGATCCGACTCTGGGCCACCTGCAGCTGCTGCTGGTGGTGCTGGAGGAGCGCCGGAGTCGCCGTCGCCGTGGGCGCATCGAAGGTGGGCGTGGAGCTGAGCGCCGCGCTCACTTTCAGGGCGGAGAAGGCCCTCTGCAGCTCCCGATGCTCCCGGGCCAGCTGGTTGTAGCTCTCGCGGAAGTCGCCGAACTGGAGTAGGGATACTGTAGTCATCGTTACAGCTACATGCAGGCGGCAGGCACTCGTACAGTGGACATCTCGTCCTCGGCGATAATGTCCAGAAGGGAAGTGGACAGGGAGTTCGTCTCGCAGTCGGAGTTGTCCAGTAGGAACGAGGAGCGGCAGTCGTCGCTCAAGGCGCCGCTCTGAATAATGGTATTAGCATTGCATTTGCCACACAATAGAAGCGTCGATTATCGAGATATTCGTCTTTCGTTTCGTTACCGTACCTTATTAGCGCCGCTCTTGCTCCTCAGCTGTTTCAACTTCGCCAGAAGCGAGTCTATCCTCCTATCCTTCTCCGTGACTGTTTGCCTAAGGGCTATGATACACTTGGAGTACTCCATATTCTGTTGCCGGTAGCGGTCGAGTTCGTCCAGCTTCTCAGGCGTTGCTCGCTGCTCGCGCAGCTTCTGATTCTCCGTCAGAGTTCGATCGTAGGCGTCCTTCTGAAACGCAAAATGGGATGAATGACTAAGGTTTGTGATGAGAAAGGCTGTTGCTATAACGAGCCAAGGTCAGGTAGTCGTCTTGGGAGTGCCTGAGGCTCTGCTCCAACTTGCGCAGTTCGGTCATCAAGGAGCGATTACGCTCCGACGACTTTCGGTTGGCCTCCAAGAGTGGCTTCTGGTTCTTCTCCAAGTCGATCACGCGCTTGTTCTGAAATGGCAAGAAATATGTATGTACATTTTAGACGCAGTGAATGAATGATAACTCACGCAACAATTAACCAACCACGGTTTATTAGGCTTTCTAAAATTAACTACCGTACCTGTAGTCACCGGCTAGCAAATACAGTACTCCTATCAGCGTCTCACCAACTGCGCCTTGGCCTGCGTGAGCTCGAAGTTGGCCTGCTCCGACTTCTGCAGCTGAAGCTCCACATCCTCCAGCTTCTGGTTGAAGCGCGCCTTCTCGCGCTCGAACTCCTCGCGAGGAATCTGCGCAGTGGAAGAGCTCGTGTAAAAGTAAAAGGAAACTACACACAAGCAGTTCCGCTTACCGCGACCCTGGAGCCAGATCCGAAAGCCACCAATCCCTTCGACGACGAGCACGATGATGAACAGTTCGACTTGGGGGTCCTGGGCAAAGAGTGCGGACTGAACATGTTGCCGACGCCACTGGGCAACTCGAGCTTGTGCGACGAGAGTTCGCTGCTGGTCGTCGTGCTCAGACTGCAACTCTGGTCGCTTTCAGGTCTAGGCGGCGGCTGGACGCTTCCTTTGGGGATGGTCTGCTTGTGAACTGGTAGTGGTATGGAGGTGGTGGGGCGAGGAGAGCCGCTACTCGTAACCAGCGACTTCAGCTTCCTCAGAGAGAAGGAGCCACGCTTCCTTTGGGGCGAAGGGGTCTGAGCGTCCGGTGGAACCGGTTTCGGCGTGGCGGAAGCGCTCTTCAGGTGCGGACGCAGTAGAGCGGTCAGAAGTTGCTCGGATCTAGCGGCCGAGCCGCCCTTGGGACCGGGTTTCTTGGCAGAGGGCGCCTAAACGACGGCAGAATCTGTCACCGCATTACTTTTGAGGCAGGTGCAGCCCTAACGACAGGACGTAAAGAAAGGGACAATGACGACGGCGGCGTCGATCGCAGGCAATCAGTTTTCGAGCGCCGCAACCGTGCAGTTCTCAAGAAATAATGGAGTGCGCGAAAGCGAGTCGGTTACAACCGCACGGAGGATACCTATACCTTACGTCTCTGTTATTGTCTCTCACGGCAAGAAGGCTGCGCATGCGCATCTGCGGTAGTAGCGACACGCGACAATTCGGGTCGCGCCGCAAGTCTGGTTCTTAATTGCCGTCGCGTTACGTTCACTATACTACGCGAGACTCAAACGTCGCCTTCTATAGAGCGAAGGCACACTAACGTAACCATCTCTGTATGCCATACACTTCGCTATCCGCAACTGAGTTAACAGAAAAGGGGAGGAGCCACGCGTATCACTAGAAACCGGTTATTAGACGATTGTGCGAGCGACAAGAACAGTGGCGTTCGCAACGCAAACCTCCGGTCGCAACTAATAGGCGTGACGGCCTTCTCACAGAAAGACGACGGAGACTCTTTGAGCGCGCGAGAACAAACGAACGGAACGGCGCGTCGCTCATACGACGAAACAAGGATGAGAAACGGCCGGCCGGCGGTCGGTGTGGCGCCGTCGACGACAATGAAGTCTCACCGCCAAGATCCGCAACATAATACAACAAAAGCGGCGCACAAAAACCAGCGAATGTGGAGAAGAGATGATGAGTGTAATCCTCCCATCCGACCGACGACCCTTGAAAGAGACAAGGCCGGAGGGCGGCGACGGCGGCGCACCGACGAAGGCAGATGGCCGACGGACGGACGCTCAGAGGAAGGAGATAATTGCGGGTTGTCAACGGGCCAGGGATGTTGTATAAACACGCATGTCGCCGCATGAATAAACGACTTGCTCTGGCCGTTTGCAAGCTTCCAGGGGAAGCTTGGGGTGCCCAGTCGATTCCCACATTTGGGGGCCTCACTGCTGCATTCTGCATATAGGAAGAACAGGAGACGCACATGCAGCAGGCGCGCGCGGCCGTCGACGGACGACGGGCCCGGGGAGCGGCCACTGCGGCGCCCATTGCTATGCAGCAGATGCACACCGCACACCAATGGAGAAAAAATCGACCATACAGTGGAGAGAGGACCCTGGCCGAATACCCACTGTGGGTCTATTGCTCACCCAGTGCCCTATCCCCCCCCCTCCCAACCCTCCCTCTTTCTTTGCAAACCATTGCATCTGTATGTTGCCCCCCCCCCCCCCCCTCCTTCCCATACAGCCCTTCCAACAGACCTGAGTGTTGAGTGTCCTCTTACATTTTACAGGAGCGCACAACGTACAAAAGTAAGCGCGTAAGCGCACTAGACCTGGGGCCGCTAGGCTGTCTACTCGGCAGTCCATCGACTGGCAAACATCGGCTAGACAAGAGAACAAGGGTAGAGAGCCTTAGAAAATCCGCAGTTGACCTCTACGAACGACGAGCTGTTGTGTATTATAGAACTTACCGTAAATTCTCTAATAAACGGGCACTCTCTAATTGACGGGCACTCTCCAATAGACGGGCAGTGTAGGCACCCTTCGCGAAAATAAACGGGCACTCTCCAATTAACGGGCATGCCCGTTTGTTGGAATTAAACACTGACTTCCTAAAGGCAACCGTACAACTTAGAACACCAAGTTTCGCAACCTGAAGACGTGATGAGCTTCGTAAGAGACGCACTGGCCATGAAAACTCCACAGAAAGGAGAGAATTCAGTTTACTTAAGCCATAAACTGAAGTTTGGTGGTGCTTTGCATGCATTTGTTGACGCGCTGACGACCTTTCAAGCGAATGTTGGACCTGGCCACATGGCTTGAAATAATAAACGGGCACTCTCTGATTGACGGGCACTCTCCAATAAACGGGCAGGGTAGACACCCCTCGAAACAATAGACGGGCCGCCCGTCTATTAGAGAATTTACGGTAGCCTATTGCACAATGCACGAAGAAGATGGCAATCTCCGTTTTGGAAGACGGCGCGCGCGGCAGCGCGAAGCGTGAAATTTGACACCGCGCCGAAGAGTGCGAAGTTGACCCGGTCGGCGCCGACCGCAACAGCGCGGGCGACCTCAACCCTTCTTCAAACGCGCGATTGAACTTTTCTTCGGACAACAACCGCTGGGGAAGAAAGATGGAATGCCATGCGTTATCTATCCGCAGAGAGGATGACTGCAGACCTACGTGCGGTCAAATCGGATTACTACTGCAATCGGCTTCGACTCAAAGAAGCAAACACTGGGACCGAAAGGACACAGAGAAAGAATAAAATTCGCAAAATCTGTTTACATTGAGTGCGGCGGAGGTTGTTTGCTTAGGGGCCGCCGCCGAAGAGCCGTCCTCTCTCGCTTCACGCCTCCTTTGAGTGGGAAGGGGGTCTGAAAACAAATTTACGAAAACTTCAAATTTCTTAGATAGATGCCATGGATTCGGTAACAATCGCTACCGTACCCGTTCGAGGGGCGGACGACAAGCTTCTCAGCGACATCGACTCTGTCGACTTGTCTCTCGGCTTGACTTTCGCAGGGCTCTTAGTGTTGTTGTCCCTCTGAAGTTCCTTCTTGGCGTAGCTGAGCTCTCTGTCTTTCGCCTCAAGTTTCGTCTCGAAGTGCCGAGTCAGCTGGCCACTCTGGGCGCGAAGAGCCTTCTCCTTGCTTCGGTGCCATTTCTCGCGAAGGGCGTCGATCTGAAAGTACCGTAACCCGTGTAGCAGCCAATAGACAGACAGAGGAGTGAACGGTTGGCTACACTAACCGTCGATAAAACTACTTGAGTCGTCTGTCTATGGTGTAGGTACAGTAGGTACATCAGAGTAGAATGTATGTACATGCATCTTGACGCGAGTATGACTCGCTTCGTTTCTTCAAGCGATTCATATGTACGTACATTCCCTCCCCATACCGGTCACGCGCGAGTGACGCTCCATTCATGCTCAAACAGCCAAGCAATCCTTTCTTCCCACCTTCCTGCGGCAGCTCTCCTCGATCTCGATCCTCAGCCGGCGCTCCTCGTCGCCCCGGGCGCAGCGCAGCTCGCGGTTCTCCTTCTCCAGTTGCTCCAGACGATCTTTCAGTCTGCCCACTAATTGGCCGCCTTCCGGCGTCTTGACGCTGCTGTGGCCGCTGGACGAGAGCGCCGAGTCGGTCGTCTCCCTTCTCGGTCGATTCTTCGCGGTAGCTACCGGAGGTCGAATCGCCGACTTTTTGTTCGACATCGTCGCTAGTACGGATGCTGCAAGTGGGCCGAGTTGCCAGAAAAAGAAGAGAGACGAGAATGAGGATTGGGGAGTCAGCTGCTGCTCGCGAGGGCCCACCGCAAAAATGATCTGGCCGTCAAAAGGGACAGCGACGCGACTCGTCACAAAGTGCGATAGCTAGCTAGCGAGGTGTCACGGCGCAAATTCGGCGCGGTGGTCGTCAGCTGTTGGGTCGTTTCTTTTAGGGCCCTGGTCTTAGGCGCGCGCTGTTGACTCGACGGCGCGCGAGTGGTAGCAGGCTCTTGAAGGGTCGAAATTGCGCGAACAGGCGAACTCATACGACCTGTCTTTGCGCCAGTGCACCGCTTTCAACGGGCACTTTTAGCAGCGATGCAACTTCGAAGACGCAAGGAAGCGACTTCTGAGCCTTCACCAAGCAAAACACCATAGACTGGAACGAATCTATTTGGAGCGGAAGGTGGCGGCGCCGCTGAAAAACAAAATCACTTCTCTCGCTCGCGCAGCGCGCAGCTTTTGTCGTCGTTTTCAGGGACGCGCCTTCCTCCTCCCTTTGAGCGGGTCAAGCGCCGATTGCCGCTACCGATCCGGCCCCCGCTCGCGCGCTCCACGAATTTCAAATTACAATTGTGAGAAACGCCAAGGCGAAGGCATGACAAGCGATTCGCATGAACATAGTCTGCACAAACAGTGTGTACCTATCCCTGTGACCTCCAGTCGAAATCTATGGAAGATTCGGCAGCGCGCAAAAATGACAACGTACATAATCTAACAACTGGCAGCTGTGAGAATAGAATACAGATTTTGGCGAAAGCGGAACGCTTCTCGACGAGCGAACAAACACATGACGCATCGGCGCACGTTCGTCAGCTCACCTGAAGGTAGAACGCCGCCGCCGTCGGGTCGTCGCTTTCTCACAGGGGAGAGAAAATCGTTGTCGTCTTTGACATCCAACCTGGGACGACTAGCCCTGTGAAGAAGAGACGGCGCTAAAGAGAATCGTAGGACGTGCCGCGGCGGCCCTTCAAAGACGGTTCGCCAGCGGTCAATTGGAGATTAGCCAGTTCCGCAGCCGAAGATCTCTTTCTGACGCTACTACACTTACCATGAACGTCAAAAGCGACCGCTTTTATCATGGAAAGTGATGTTCCAAGGATTCAGTCGGTGGGACTGGGAACTGACTGTCGTCAATTGTGTAGTTCAGTTTGGTACGCGGGGCCTCTGTAGGCCGTACAAGCGACGTTTCATACCCACGTGTAATACAGTATTCACTCAACGAAACTTCCAGCATCTACATTACGATTGTACGTACAGTACAGTAGGCAAACGGTTATGCACGGCTGTGTGACTGACTAGACTACATGCCGTTTACATGGTAGTAGCATGGACTCACCTTCTTCAGACTGTAGAAACCGCAATGTTTAGCCACCCACAGCTATCGAATCAACAATTCTCCTTCACAAGTGTGTTTAATTTTGAGCACCGAAGGTACAGTGTCGTTCGCCACAATGAGAGAAATCACAACAGCAATGGCACGCCGCTTCGTCGTTTCTGCAGAATGTGCACCCAGCCCAGACAACTCGACGCACGGCACCACACAAGGGTCGGCGGGCGCTCTAATAACACGGTGGCAGAGGACGAAGCTTAGAAGGCACGGCGTTCGTTTTCGTGTGAGAATGGGGCAGATTTCCGGGGATTACTGGCGGATGGGGTAGGGTGGGGAACTTTTGGTCCCGGGGCTTCGCTTCGCTTCGTCGGCACGTCACAAAGGGACAGCGCGTCGTCTCGACGGGTGGTCACTGGGCGTGCCACGCGCGGCGCGTCGACTGACTTGTTGCCGTGTGTCTCCTCGTCCGATTGACGTCTGGAGGGGAGGGGGGGGCCCCCCCCCCCCCCCCCCCCGGAGGCCAAGTTGGCGGCCAAGCCCGGTCCTTAGTACTTCCTGCTACTAACTCCTACGACCACCCAGGATACCGTAATCTACCAACCTGCGTACTGACAAGGCCACCGAACGCGACGACCAGGTCAGCTAACTACAAGGCCACCGAACGCGACGACCAGGTAGTCCAACCCCCACGTAGATACCGTAATCCTGGAACAAGTACTCGTTGCAACACCTCTAAGAGTGTAAGGTCATTCAATCTCTGAATGCACTCAAGGCCTCGCAACCAAGCGCCCGTCAAAGCTATAGTCAGTTTATTTCCAACCACAGCTAAGAAGCTAACAGGCTAATAAACGGCGAACTACTTATACCGCGCCCGCGGAATGTGAAGTATGCACTTATGCATGGCATCCCTAATGGTGCCATGCTTACACGCCCCATTCAAACAGAAGGGCCGTGTCGCAAATGCTTAGAACCTATGATCGTATGTCACTGATCACGATCACTGAGTTCCTCGAACGCGTAGAACTGGGCGAACTTGAACGACCAGAAGGCTTGAACGAACTCGAACGAACTGGGCGACCAGATGACTTGACCGACCAGTTGACGAAACCTTAAAACCCCACACGAGAAAATATTAGACACAAACGTGACGACCACACCTACAGTAACCCAAGTGTCAGGCGTGTCAATTCCGCCTATCGCCTCAGGTACACTATAAGCGTACACCACGCGCCAGTATAATCGCTTCCTCGGCCCATCGGCCCTTCTGCTCTTATGCTTGTCATCTCTTCCTCTCCCCTCTCTTTCAAGAAGAAAGCGACTGTTCCCAGGACAGCCAAGTTCAAGCACTCCAGTACTCGCAATGCTACAGTGAGCCTTCAAGCAACTCAAACGCTCGACCTTGTACCCAGGACAAGGGAGAAACACGTCCAATCTGTACTCAGGACAGATGACGAAGATGACAAGCGCATGTACCCAGGACAGAGGCGCTATATGTACAAGCACACTCAACTTCCACAGGCAACACGATACAAGTGACTCAGAACACCCTGTAGGAACCATAGTCGGACACTGGAAACACGCGAGTATCTGTTCTATATCGGGACCAGTGAGAACTCGATTGTGGCATCTGACAACGCCCCCAAAACTTGTTCCGCAAACTGTCCACATTCTGATCCGACATCAGCGGTTGCGTTCTCCAGTTCCAACTCGATGGGTTCTGACCCGAGGACTGATTCCAGCTCCAACTCGATCTGCGCTGCCAGGCGGGAAAACGGCGAGAACTGTCCGTACAGTAACCTCTGTAGGACGAGCGTCCACCTTGTCTCCTCCAATTCCTGGGACTCCGAGCCCTAACCGGCTGAATCGACTCGTCAGCGTCAAAGGACGAAGGCACAGCGGCCGAAGGAAACACCTTCCCTTCTCCATTCGAAAGGCCAATACCGACTTTCTCCATCAGGTCGTTGCCTATCAAAATATCGACCGGAAGATTGAAGCTAACTGGCGCCGTCACCTCAAACGGAATCGCTTCGTTTTCACGCGAGCAATAGACGCCCTTCAGCCTCACTGAACCAGTGCTCGAGAAAGTGGAGCCATCGATGCCAGTCAACGGGAAGTTCTGATCCTGCGTGATCAAATCAGCGCTCCCATTCTGAAGCAAAGTCTCGACGATTCGAGGGCTGACGGTGGTCGTGGTAGCGCCAGAATCTAGGACGGCGACCTGACTCTTCATCTGCCCATTCTTGAATCGGCGCTTCAAATCCGGCGCGACTTGCGGCAAGTCGTCAAAGAGAAAGTCCGTCGCGGGAATCAGTTTCGACTTCTGGTTCTCCTGCTTCGAGAGCTGGCACAACTCATAAGACGACAAATCCCTAGCCGACATGACAAACGCCTTCCCGGACCATTCTAGAGGAAAACCAGCCTGCGTCACTGGCGGCGGCTGAGAATCGACTCTCTGCGAAGACGAAGCCTGCTCAGATGGAACCTGCGAATGAGGGACAAGCGTTTGTGGCGGCTCATTCACCCAGCGCGACGACTGCATATTCTGCGCGCCAGCCGGCGGACGAGACTGCTGATCTGGAGGCCTCTGCGCCCTGATTGCCTCTTGCTTGAAGCAACGGTCGTCCGTGTGACCAAGAAACGGCGTGTAACCCTTATCACGACAGAAAGTGCACACCCGATTCTGGCATTCGGCCGCAACGTGTCCCTTCTGACGACAGCGGAAACACTCACGAGCAGACTCAGAGCCACGGTACAAAGGACGATTTCCAACTCTGTCAAGACGCGCATCCTCCAGAGGCGGCGCTTGAAACGATGGACCAGCTGGCGTACTCTGTTGCCGCTGTCCAGAAGTCTGTTGCTGACCTCTCGGCGCACGCTCAGAATTCGACTTAGCGGCCTGTTGCTTCATCTCACGCTCGCTCTCTTTCTCAGCGGCAGTCGTGAAAACGCCGTTCACCGTCCACTCGTCATCCTTCAAGATAGCCTGATTAGCCGGCAGAAGAGACTGATGAACAATGTACGCCTGACAAGATTCGTATCGAGCCTTGTTCTTGGCATTCTCACGATGGCAACTCTTGCCGCAAGGACACTTATGATCCTCCGACTCAGATACCGTAATCGCTTTCTCAGCCGTACGGAATTCCCGTTCCATAATCGAACGCCACTGGTACACAGACTGGTAGTTCTGCTGACGTTGGCTCCAAAGCGACGCCATCTTAGTCGTCCGCGTCCTCCTATCAGCGAAGTTGGTGGTCAATTGATCAACGACCTGCTGATAATCGACCTTCACCTCCTCCGACATGGACATGAAGAACTTTAGGGCGTCACCCGTCAACAACTCCAACAGGTACTTCCGTTTGACTGCCTGCGGATAATTCTCGACGGCAATTCCAAACTCGACGAACCAGTCGGCGAAATTGTCTCTGTCTAAACCCGCGAACTTAGCCAAACCCGGCCTGGTATATGCCAGCGTGTTCAATACCGTACCCAACCCGTTCAAGCCATCGGCGGCGATCGCTGTGGAAGAGAAAGGACCCGCCGAATCAGGCGGCGCCCGCGAGTGATTGAGAATCGCTTCCATCTGACGGCGCGATTCTCCTCTCTCCTCCCTGCGCTCACGCTGCAGCTCCTCTCTATCCCTATCCCTATCAGCCACCATCTGCTGCACGAGTTCCCGCTGTGCCAAATCTCTAGCCGTCCGTTCCTCGCGCTCTCTCTCACGCTGCGCCTGCTCCTTCCTTTCAACTTCACGTTCCTGTCGCTCGAGCACCAACTGCAACATCTCCTGCTGCTGACGCTGCATCGCCAACTGCGTCTCCTGCTGCTGGCGCTGCAACTCGGCGAACATGGACACGATCTGAGGAGCCGGTTCCTGCAACACTGCCCTGTCAGAAGAGATACTATCCCGATCACTGTTATCAGGCTCGTCATCCTCAAACTGATGCGTGCGACCACTCTCGTCCAACCTCAAATTTTGAGCTTCCTCCTTCTGTTCCGGCTCTTGCTCTTTCAGCGCCAGAATCGAAGGATCCACGCGACCGTAATCGACGTTCTCATCCACCAGAATCTCATCCGTCGTCCTCCGCCTAGCGAGGGACACCGGCTTCTTCTCCGGCTGCGGAGCATCCATCACAACCAACGCTCACTCAAAAGCGATTCCCACCGACCACCGATTCTCACACCACTCCACCACTCTACTTAGGCTCTGCCGTGAACTGCCGCCTATCAGATAGTACGTCCACCGAGAACCTTTCCCGAACGGTACTAGCGTTCCCGGTCAACGCACCACCTGTAGGAGGCCAAGTTGGCGGCCAAGCCCGGTCCTTAGTACTTCCTGCTACTAACTCCTACGACCACCCAGGATACCGTAATCTACCAACCTGCGTGCTGACAAGGCCACCGAACGCGACGACCAGGTCAGCTAACTACAAGGCCACCGAACGCGACGACCAGGTAGTCCAACCCCCACGTAGATACCGTAACCCTGGAACAAGTACTCGTTGCAACACCTCTAAGAGTGTAAGGTCATTCAATCTCTGAATGCACTCAAGACCTCGCAACTAAGCGCCCGTCAAAGCTATAGTCAGTTTATTTCCAACCACAGCTAAGAAGCTAACAGGCTAATAAACGGCGAACTACTTATACCGCGCCCGCGGAATGTGAAGTATGCACTTATGCATGGCATCCCTAATGGTGCCATGCTTACAAAAAAAAATATCCAAAAACAAAACCAACAACCACAAAACAAAAACCAGTGTAACCGTTATACCGTAAACCACCGAATAGAGGGGCACGTCCAAATTATGGTGCGCGTCAAAATAGTGGTGCATGGTAGCACAAGATTGAATTACTAGTGGTGCACGTCCTAATAGTGGTGCACGCACTACTATTCGGGGTAGTCTTATGTACGTTTTAGGAAGAAATTTTGCGCAAGTAAAAGTAATGTGCTCTACATCTGTCTAAGCTGCTCTGCGTTCAAAAGAATCACATTATGCCTTACTATCCAATCGAAATGATGAGCAGTAAGAACTTTCCTAGGCTTTTCAGCACATGTTCTTAGGTAACAAACCTGGCGGTTGTTGACGGTTGGTTGGTTACAAAGGACAGGTTTAAATAATACTGGTGCACGTCCAAATTGTGGTGCACGTCCATATAGTGGTGCGTGGTAGAGCGAGGTTGAAGGAATAGTTGTGCCCACCACTATTCGTTTACGGTTTACATTACGGTACCTATACGTTATCGTTCTTCTTGTAGACGAGCTACCCAAAATTACTCGTGTCTCTCTACTCTACTGCTGTGCGCACGTGCGCTCCCGAAAGATTCAAGGCATGTGGTCCCTGCATTGCTAAAATGCAAACAGGCGAACTTAGCCAAAGCCTAACCCTAAGCCTGAACCTAAGCCTAAGCCTAAGCCTGAACCTAATCCTGAACCTAAGCCTGAACCTAAGCCTAAGCCCGAACTTAAGCCTAAGCCTGAACCTAAAGCTGAACCTAAGCCTAAGCCTGAACCTAAGCCTAAGCCTAAGCCCGAGCTTAAGCCTAAGCCTGAACCTAAGCCTGAACCTAAGCCTAAGCCTGAACCCAAGCGTAAGCCTTTTACATAATGGAATTCGACTACAGTATATCACAGAATCGATTCTCCGACTCATTCTGAGAATACATCACAGAATTTCATTTTGAAGTTACACATCGCGGATTGCAGTTTACATCACGAAATTCGATTACGGTGTATCAGAAAATGAATTCTCCGACTTATTCTAGAATTACATCACGGATCGGCGTTTACATCACGGAATCGGGTTACGGTACATCACAGAATCGATCCCCCGATCGATTCCGAGATTACATCACAGATCGGAGTTTACATCACGGAATCACGGGTTCACACATCACACATCATACATCATACATCACGGAACGCTAGGTGCCCCATACGTTGGCACAGCGTCGCCTAAGCTCTGAATGACATTAATGACTTCGTCGTGTCGTGTGGTTGGCGCATTCGATTAGTGCCACTTCACTTCACTTCACTTGGCAGGAAGTTCGTCAACCTGATGATGATGCGCAGCGACAAGAGGACGGCGCGGACGGAGCTCTGCGACGCCTTCGAGCGCGTCAAGAGGACCCAGCTGAAGAAGCGGCGCGCCGCCAAAACCGATGCTGACAAAGCGAAGATCGAGTGTGATCCCAGGGTGTTGTTTCACAGGGCTCTGGCTAATGCCACGCCTATCCTGAAGCTCGCTAAAGTCATGAAGGGAGGAAGGGCATACATGGTGAGAAGTGGAGAGTGCATTAACCGGTATTGACTCGTCTTGGGTTGCTGAAATGGGACACAAAAAGCGTATGCAATGTTTCCATGGGTTGGACCTGTAAGGGATTGTTCTCCTCATGCGCAAGTAGTCCAACAGCTCTAGACTGGCCTCTTGTCGTGTGTCACTGTGACTGTGACATGTCGGTGACATTGACATGGATGACCAAGTGTTGCACTGATCGGTTGGTATTTAGATTAACCATGCCATGTGATCTCTGTGGCAAGAATGGCATGCGTCATTTGAAATGTTCTCGTTTATTTCCAACTCAATTCTAGGTTCCCGCGCCCATGACCCCGGAAGACATGTCGTTTCGCGGCATGCGCCTCTTTCGCGACGTCTGCAGGGACAAACCGAATAGGACCTACATGGACGAATCACTGGCAAAGGAGATTCTCGACGCCGCCGAGGGCGAGGCAAGCATCAGAATGGACGGACGACGACGACGACGACGACGACGACGACGACGACGACGACGACGACGACGACGACGACGACGACGACGACGACGACGACGACGACGACGACGACGACGACGACGACGACGACGACGACGACGACGACGACGACGACGACGACGACGACGACGACGACGACGACGACGACGACGACGACGACGACGACGACGACGACGACGACGACGACGACGACGACGACGACGACGACGACGACGACGACGACGACGACGACGACGACGACGACGACGACGACGACGACGACGACGACGACGACGACGACGACGACGACGACGACGACGACGACGACGACGACGACGACGACGACGACGACGACGACGACGACGACGACGACGACGACGACGACGACGACGACGACGACGACGACGACGACGACGACGACGACGACGACGACGACGACGACGACGACGACGACGACGACGACGACGACGACGCAAAAATCTTTGATACAGAGGTCATTTCCTAGCTTTGATGCAGGGCCGCGCTATAAAAGCGAAGAAAGAGCTCCACAAGACCTGCGACCAGAATCGCTCCTACGCACACCTGCGCTGGAATAGGAAGAACGCATGAGAGCAGGGCGTGTTTCGGGAGATTTGCACGCTTCTTTGTGTATTTTGACTTCTGTGAACTGTCAAAAGAAGAGTTGTTACAATGTTGACCGTGTTTTATTTGAGTTCTCCCGTTGCCGATTTTGCGCTGCGATTTATTGGCTGTGAGTCGTGTGTAGGTCTGTGAAATCGTGGATCGTTCATAGTTTTGCGTGCAATAACCAACCATGAGCGTGGCATACCGTTCTCCCGTGGACTGGGCGAAGGATGCCACCATGCAGTTGACTGCCGGCGGCTCAGCGGGTCAGTTATACTCATTTTCTGGTTGTTTCACTTTGCAGATACTACAATTCAGTGGTACTATTTCAGGCCTGGTGGAAATCCTGGTCATGCACCCATTAGACTTGGTCAAAACGCGCTTCCAAGTGCAGCAGACGGGCCAGGCGCGTAGTTACAGTAGTCTGGCTGATTGCTTCAGACAGATCTACAGGCAGGAAGGCTTCCCCAGCTTCTACAAGGGAATTCTGCCTCCCATATTGGCCGAGATTCCGAAAAGGGCCACAAAAGTGGAGTGTTGTGACGTTTTAGTGGACTGGGATAACTGTAAACTTGGACTTTCTATTGTTTTCTTTAGTTCTGCACCTTCGAGCAGTACAAACGGCTGTTCACCTGCGACCAGCTGACGCTGCCAATGGTAAAAATATTCTCAGTTTGAGTGATCTATAGAAAGCTCTTGCAGCTTCAGTCTTGAGTTTCAGACCTTTTCTCTAGCTGGATTGGGTTGCGGCTTCACAGAGGCCATTGTGGTGCAACCCTTTGAAGTGGTCAAGGTTCAACTGCAGGCCGACAGGGACGTCGTTCTACAAAAGGTTCCCCAGTTCAACATTGCGCCTTTCTCGATTACTTGTACTTTTACCTAAACTTCACTTGTACGTTATAAGGATCTACTTGTACCCAGAGTGGGAGCTTGCATTTTCGCGTACCTAACTTGAAATGCAGCCATGAATGAAAGCAACTACCTATGCAGTTTCGACATTCCCCTGTGCTCCGTTCAGCAAAAGAGCACATTCCAACTGGGCAAAGAGATAGCTCAGAGGGACGGCTGGGGCACCAAAGGCCTCTACAGAGGCGTCACTGCCACACTCATGAGACACGGAGTATGGAACATGGCTTACTTTGGGCTGTACCATTCGATTAAGCTGAGATACCCTGGACCCGAGGTGTGAAGCGTTGTTTGACGTTGAAAGTCTGAAAGTTTTATCAGATTTTGTCAATATCATTGCAGAATTCGGCCGGTCAAAGCCTGCTGTATCGCTTCGCTCTGGGTTTCACGTCAGGCACCATTGCCTCCATCATAAACATTCCGTTCGACGTGGCCAAGAGTCGGATTCAGGTTACTGTAGCTTTTGCCAAGCTATACACCTTTGTCCATTGAATAGGTAGCATCGATTCAATGGGCATGGCAATTGTACAATTGCTGTCTGTGTCTCATACAGCCCTTCCATTTGTCCAGCTACCCAACTGGACAAGCGTGTCATTTGTTCAGTTGTGTGGACAAAACCTATTACCTACCAACTGTCTATCCTCTCCAGGGCCCTCAACCCGAGCCGGGCAAAGTGAAGTACTACGGCTGCACAAGAACCATACTCCTAGTCTACAGAGAGGAGGGCTTCCTGGCCTTATACAAAGGCCTGCTGCCCAAGTGCATGCGATTGGGGCCCGGTAGGCGTCGCTGTTTGACACGTGTGAAATTTAAAATTGTGTGGTATAGAAGTGGAGTATATTCAGGAGGCGCCATTCTGATGATCGTCTACGAGGCTGTGTATGGTTTCCTTAAGGAAAACATGGGCTAACTCTAGTCTTCACCAGAGGGTCACTTGAGGCTTTATAGCACTTCGTCTGGTCACTGGATGCACTTGATGCTTTATATGACCCGTTAGTCACACAGCACCTTTGGCTTTACCATGGTTACTTAGGCACGATTCATTGTTGATTGGACCTCGTTTCACGCGCATCTCAGGCTCTACATAAGTGAATGGGTGCAATACTGCGTTATCCGTTACCGTACCGTATGCGGGGATTTGTTATGACCGGTGGACATTGTTGCACGATCGCTTGTTGACGCCTGTTGGCTGTTATTGGGTGTGACAAAACGGGGCTACACAATCGTGACAAAATTGTGTGACATTCTTCAAATGCTCAGACACCATACGCAGACACTTGTGAACGCTGTATCGCAGCTCTTCCCTTCTCAGTTGAGGCAGTCCCTTTGCTCTCCCAGCGGGCGCACCTCCAGATTCCAGGTGCCTATGTTCAGGGTCTTCTTTGGCGACGTCGCGTTACTGTAGATGTACTTGGCGGGCAACTTGAACTTCCACAGGCGCTGGCACGGCTGCAAAGTGATTCGCTTGCCTATGAAATTAACGCTGAGCACAGTGTGCATCCGCCGATAAGATAGACAAACTCGTCCGAAGTCGTCGCATTCGTGGTAGATCTCCAATTGGGGATCGATATTGGTCAGTTCGCGTGTGTCGCCCTCGACCGTGAATCGACCGAGCTTGTCCGTTTCTGTCTTCGCCAGTAGGTCGTCTGGGTCGGGCCCTGTTTGAATTTGTGTAATTAATTAATTGGTTGTGGTGATGTCTGCCAGCGAAGTTTCTGTCAAGCTTCACGTTTGCAAAGTGCCTGACGACAACTCCGATTGTGGGCGGAAGCTTGACGGAAACTGTTGTGCAATGCAGAGTTGTCACGATTACATCAATTGTCAATTCGCCGCAAACACCTGGATTTCTCCAGTCTATTGTTACGTCTGGTTCGAGGTGGTGGTGGGGGGGGGGGGGGGGGTGGGGGGTTCGGTGAAGTGTCTCAACAAAATTCGCTCTGTAAGTGCCATGCTAAATGCAAAATATGCGAGTTTACCGATGTCGACGTCGATCAACTTGACCAGGACGCCTCTGGCCGAGCTGTCGCCGCACAGAAGACGGCCCGTCACCTGCCGTGACGAATTGGAATCGCTTACATGACCACGCTTCAGTTATGTCGCACTCCCTACCTAGTCGCTCCACACCGGCAGAGGGTGGATTGCACTTTGCAAGTCAACTTGTTGTGCGACGGTTCGCTACGTCACTCTTTTGGTAACTCACGCGACTAGGCTACTCATTTGCCCCAGTCAACGATAGGGTATCGCGACTTGGTTTGACAACAAATTTGTATCGATCTTCGCCGTCTAACATAACCCAGAACACAACACACCCGATAGGATTGCTTGCGGAAAGCTCCGACCATCGCGCAAGCAGTCAGCGCAACGAACACCACCGTGAAACCAAAACACTTCATGTTTGTATATTGCTCTTTTGAGTGTAGAACCTTTCGCAGCACAGACTGAAACAGCGGCCGGAACGAACGCCGTTTGATGTCGTCGGTTTGATGGAAATCGCGTGAAAGTGTCGGTTGATGTGCAAGGCTTCGAGAACCGCATATATTATCCGCATTTGTCCCTTGCATAAAGTCGTCTAGCTACACTACACCTAGACTTGTCTACTTGTGAAACATACGCAAATGTCACATTTGACTCCGGCAGAAGTTTCTCACCAACAAATGATTTTCTTAGTCCAAGGGTTTTAGGGTAACACCAATTTGCCGGACGCTAGCACACAAATTCTTACAACATCCAACTGTGCGAAAGTGCACTACTACAAATGCACAGCTCCATATAGTATCACGACTCAGAGCGAATACTGATCATTGTTTCAACGGCAGCAGTCGCATTTTTCTTCTCTCAGTTCCACCTTCAGATTCCTCCAGGTGCCGATGTCCAAGGCTTGGGAGGCTGTCGTTCCCTCGGTGATGTACAGGGTGGTCCACATAACGCGGACGATTTTGACCGTTAATAACTCGAGCGACGTGTAACGGATTTCTACCAAAATTGTACACAACATAGATGCACATGTCGAATTTTATACCTGAAATTTTCAGCACGCCAGCCTCAAAGAATCACAAATTTTCAACGGTTAGGCAGACACACCAACATACATGGTGATGCACCGGAAAAACTCGCGCTCTTTGTTGGCTTACATCTCTTGCTTGGAACAATCGATCGGGCTGAGTTTTGGCTATTTTGAAGAGGATACTTCAACAGAAGTGAGTGCAAAGTTTTGTGCGAATTGGCTTAGGCATTCACGAGATATGGCAGCGCAACCAAAATTTTGCGAAATTTACAAATCAAAACGCTGCCCACTGAATTTGACAGATCCCATCGAGACGAAATTTTGCACATAGTTGAGTCCGAATGTGTGCATTTTGGCTCGCAAAATTTCTGTCACCGATTGTAACGGCTAGCTGTAATTCAGAAGTAAAGCCGGTTGGCACACCAAGGACCCGGAGAGGCGCAACCATTGTTCATCCCAGTTGACGAGATACGCAACCGTATTTCACGAAAGCCTCCACCGATTAGCAAGAAATTTTACACACATATAAATCGAAGTATTTTGTTTCTAATGGCCAAGAATCAGCCCGATCGGTCAACACACGTCAAAGATATGAGCCGTTAAAGAAGACGGCCCTTTGTATGTTGATGTGTCGGCCTAACCGTTGGCAATTTGTGATTCTTTGAGGCTGGCATGCTGAAAATGTCAGGTATAAAATTCGACATGTGCATCTATGCTGTGTGCAATTTTGGTAGAAATCCGTTACACGTCGCTCGAGTTATTAACGGTCAAAATTGCCCGCGTTATGTGGACCACCCTGTATGTACTATAGGTGCGCCGGTATGAAAATTTTTGAATGCGTATGCGTATGCGTATTTTCTGAAGTCGTACCGATTAATGCGTATGCGTATGCGTATATTCAAACGCCATACCGCGGTATATGCGTATGCGTATGCGTATAACATACCGTAATCTCGATCAGCTATAACTGCCCAATTTTCATTGTGAGTCCAACGTTCTTCTTCTCATCTTGCGGCAAACATGTGACTGTATCATATTACGAAGCTTCTACAGGGTGCCCAACGTCTAAATCGTTTGTCAGCGCAATGAGATTGCTGATCGAGATCGCTCTGTAGCTTTGGGTGGCTGCACTACTAAGCTTAGGCTTAGTAATGGGGCGGCAAAGTCAAAATCGAAATTTTCTACAGCTGCCCAGTATTCTGCGAAACTAGGCATGTTGCTTGAAGCGGAAGAAACTGCCTTGCGCCAAACAAAAGAATGTGTAACATGGCGTTATGTACAACTTATGCATCCAAGTTGACCGGTTAGTGCAGCAGAACACTATGAAGACCAATTCAACTGCTTAAACCTTGTAATCAGAGAAGATTTCAGCGCCGTAGGCAATCTATTTTGCAACGAATGGCTCTCCAACACCCAACTTGTGCATGGTTTGGCAGAGTTGCACAGTTGGTCGTACGCATTCAAATACGCATTAAAATTTTAATCCGTATGAGTATGCGTATGCATATGGGCGAATGAATGCGTATGCGTATCTGTACGGTATACGCATTCAAAAATAAACCTGTATACCGAGAAATGCGTATGCGTATCGGTATACCGGGCGCACCTATAGTATGTACATACTTGTCGGGCAGCTGTGGGCGGGCGACGCCATCAGACAAGCCGCCGCCGCTCCGACAGAACTTATCGGTGCAATGCTGTGCTATACGTTACCGTCATTGCGGATGTCATGCGCGAGTCGCGATTTGTTGTGACCAGTGGCTGTAAACTCGCGTTGTTGATGGCCGCTTGTTGGCCGGGATGGAAAGTTGCGATATAAATGGGCCGTTTTGTAGCGTTTCTTGTGTTTTGGTTACGGTAGAAAAATATACAATATACAAAGCATATACAAAGAAAAACTTTGTATATATTTGTATATACACAAAATACAAATGCAAAAAAGTTCGATTGTATATATAGTATACATATACAAAATACAAAAAAAATTTGCGATATTGCCCACTGTACGGTGTGGATGGATGGGCAGGGCCAAGAATCTCTTCTGTGTAGAGTCTTTATGCCGTTGTCGTTCACTACGCCTTCAAGCCAGATCTTCCTTTGAAATCAGGCTATGCTTGGGCTCGCCCTGCGCCCACAGTCCACAAGAATCAGTTGGCGTCGCAGTCTGTTAGGCTTAACGCGACCGGTGACCGACTTCAGGGCGCGCTCTGAAGTTCGTTCGTGGTCGCGTTAAGCCTCAGCTGAGATCCGCCAGGCGCGACGCCGACCTAGTTTTAGTGTAAACGGTAAGTGGCGTGAACACTCCTCCATCTACTTCACCTCCTGCTTAGGCCGGCTGCGCCGAACAGGTGATTCACACGGCCGCAGTTGTAGCGCGCCTCTGGACCCTGGGGGCACTCATTCAGAATTTTAGGGGCACTTATTCGGAATTTTAGGGGCACTGATTCAGAACTTGGGGCACTCATTCAGAATTTGAGGGAACTCTTTCAGACCCAATCACATAATCCAGTGCTGCATTTCGTACTTCTTCCCTTTCTCATTTGTAGCAGGCTCCTGTCGTTCCCAGCGGACGCACCTCCAGGTTCCAGGTGCCTATATCCAGCAGATTAGTCTCCGAGCCATGGCTGGTGATGTACTTGTCGGACAACTGGAACGTCCACTTGTGTAGGCACGTTCTCTGCAAGGGTGTTTGTCTTCACGTGGACTGCCTTGCAGGATATCTGTGTGTAAATTGGCTGGAAGACAGAAGCGGCGATAACCCAGAATCTCTGTGGCTTTTGAGTGGCCGTTACGTGTGTAGTAGAGCGCGGCGGGCTCGCCGTCATCTAGCTGACAACCAAGCAATACTCAAATACACACGATAGACGCTCTTGTGCCAACGGAATAAGGGTACCAGATGTTTTACATGAACTTTTTCGCCCGACACCATACGAAAGCTCGGCGTGCGTGCGTGCGTCAGTGCGTACCGTAAAACCTCCAATAAGCGACCCCCCTCCAATAAGCGACCCCACTCCAATAAGCGACCCCCCTAGAGGGGGGTTTGAAATAATAAGCGACCCCCCTCCAATAAGCGCCCCATTTTCTGTCAAAATCTGTCCGACATTTCTTAATAAGTCGCTGTTCCTCCCATTATAGCACACCAAACTTCAATAGTGAATGTGAAGCCATGCTCGTCATTGATTTCTGCTTCTATTTTCAGGTTTTGTTGGCCAAAACGCACAATCATACAGGTGTCAATGAACGAAATTGCAGAGTTGCGTACTGAGGTGACGACTCAGACTGGCATTGAACAATAAGCGACCCCCCTCCAATAAGCGACCCTACTCCAATAAGCGACCCCCCTAGAGGGGGGGTTTGAAATAATAAGCGAGGTCGCTTATTGGAGTTTTTGGCACTCCGCCGCTTGAAAAGCGAAGGAGTGCTATAGGAGCGGTAAAAGCCCACAGTTAACACCTTCGGGGCTAGCGCTCGCTACGAAGCACCTAGGGAGCCAAATTTTTTTTAAAAAGATAGCTTAGGACGACGCGCAGCGTGCTCGGGGGGTGAAAAAATTTCGGTGGTGGAAGAATTTTGCGAAAATTCAAAAATGCAAATTTTTGCTAAGTAAAAAAAACAGGACGCCATAACTTGCGCAAAAGTGGGTCGATTTTGGTGATTTTTGGATATGGTGTAGGCCCTTGGATGCTCTTCAGAGCAAAACGGGAACGGGCTCCCCAGGTGGTCAGACGCGGGAGTACGGTAGAAAACTCAAAATTTTACATTTTTTTCGACATTTAAAAAATCGTATCTCGAGTTTGCGACGGTGGATCCTCGCCAGTTTAATTTCTGACCTGGACACTTATATTACCTTTCATTCGAGACCAAAACCGGCGAGAATGCTTATGCCGTTCTTCAGATACGCTGTGCCAAAAGTGCCGGGTCCCGAGCGGAAAATTCGGATTTTCGACTTTGAATTGATTTTTGGGCTGGAAAGCGTGCCTTTAGCGGCAAATTGACCATTGCAACGTGTTCAACGTCAAAAGTTGGTCTAGACGAACTGTCTTGACCATTTTGAGGTACCGCACTCTGTCGGCCGCAGCGCAAAATAGAACGAATCGAATCAGAGGGAGAGCGACGACAACCGAGCACTGCGCCGTAATCCTATCCGAAGGACCGACGAGCTACCAAAAGTTATGACCCCTAGTGGGATTCGAACCCCCGTCTCCTTCCTTTCAGTGCTCATCAGTCCGGCGCCTTAGACCGCTAGACCACAGGGGTAGTTGCTCACGCGTTCCTAATACGACGTCTAATGCGAGACAACTTATCGAGTCTATCTCTGTTTGAATTTGAATCACGCGTCGCAAGACGCGACATTCCCGACCGACGGTTCGCCGCGTGATGCCGCGTGATTATTGAGTTTGAACGAGCGCGCTACCGTAAACTTATGTCGCAATTATGTCGTTATTTCGAATTCGAAACGGCCGCGCTTTGTGTTATGTCATCGGTAGTTAGCTTAGAAGCTACGGTAGATACACGTGTCGTTAGTGAAATATAGGGGTGATTTCTGGGCGTTCTCTTCAGTCGGCCTATAGAGCGACTCGCTGTTCTATCTCCTTAACTGCCTCCCCCCTGACCCCCAGGTCCCCCCCAGGTCCCCCCTCCCTGAAATTCAGACTACATCTTTGAATTTTCCAGTTTTTAAGACTACATCCATCGTTTGTTTTGCTTCACAAAACCACATCCTCTCTCAGAGCTTAAAAAGACTGCATCTTTGGTAATGAGGACGAGATCCAACGTTTTCATTTTTTTCAAAAACGTAGCAAGAAATTTTAAACTTTTTTGTTCCTTTTCTTCGTCAGATTGCATCCTTGTTCAAACTTTGCCCAGCTAGATTACCTCTTTCGTGATTTGTAAATGTCCATGCCATCAACACCTGTTGTGATCGTGGTTGTCTACAGGTAGTCAGTTAGGACCACTTCCAATTGAGCCACAGGATGTGGTCTGTTTGTGGTTTAGGACATAGTCTTTGCTGAGCAGAGACAAAAGAGTTGGAAGTGGTTTGTTGACCTGCGCACCACGTCTTCAACAAAAGATGTAGTCTTCAGCAAATTTTTTGCTTTTTCGGAAGTGGTCCTCAAAATCCCAGGTCCCCCCCAGGTCCCCCCTCCCAAATGTGGGGGGGGGGAGGCACTTAAGGAGCTATTTCTATTCTTCCTTGAGTGTGATTTGAATTCGCGCCATTTCTTCCCAAACGTTATAGGAAATGGTTAATTACGGTAGAGTGACGAGGCGAGAGGATGATATAACACACGTGTGACGTGTTTACGAGGTCATTCGGGTTGATCGTTATATTGTTTCTCTGTGTGATGTGAGAAAGTGGAGGTTTTTGGCACTCCGCTTTGCAAAAGCAGGAGTGCTATAGGGGGCGTCGGATTGAACAGAATCATCTTAACAGCTTTTCTCGCGCTACACAAATCGGATCGCCAAGCGGTTTTTTGCGTTAGATAGGTTGAGTCGACGCGCAGGGTGGACAAGAAACTAGAAAGTTCCGGTGGTGGAAGAATTTTGCGAAAATTCGAAAATTCAAATTTTTGCTAAGTAAAAAAAAAACATCAGGGCATAACTGTCGCAAAAGTGCGTCGATTTTGATGATTTTTGGATATGTTGTAGGCCCTTGGAAGTTCTTCAGAGCAAAACTGGAACGGGCTCCCTAGGTTGTCCGACGCGGGAGTACGGTAGAAAATTTGAATTTTCAAAATTTTTTCCGATCTTTAAAAAATCAGAACTCGAGTTTGCGCCGGTGGATCTTCACCTGGTTTTTTGTCCGGGCTGCGCATTTATATTACCTGTCGATAGACACCAAAACCGCCGAGATCGCTTGAGTCTCCCGGGAGTTATGCTGTCACAAAAGTGCCAGGTCCCGAGCGGAAAATTCTGAATTTCGACTTTGGGTCGAGTTTTGACTTGGAAAGTATACCTTTAGCGGTAAATTGATAATCGCAACGTGTTCTACGTCAAAAGTTGGTCTAGACGAAGTGGTTTGACTACTTTGAGGTACCGTATCCTGGCCGCGCCGAATTTTTGAATCCTGGGGTCAAATTTTTATACTCCACAAAAAGTGTGGAGTATATAGCGATTGTGCGCGAAACGCAGTAATTTTAACCGGATGTAGCTCGCGCGTAAAGCGGCCGATTTGCAAACGGTCTTTTGCGTTGGGTAGGTCTAGTAAGGGGCTAGGGTGGAAGACCAATGGGGTCACGCTGCGGGACCCCGTTGGCGGGAAATTCAAAAATTTAAATTTTCAAAGTACTGAAAAATGGGTTACACAAGGTAGAACTCGAGAAAGTTGCATATAATGGTATATACTATCTTTTGATATGTTGTAGCCCTCGATAGTGCCGAGTCGGCAAAAAAAGAATTGGATCGCTGCGGGACCCATTTTGGCGCCAAATTTGAAAAATTCGCGATTTTTCGCTATTTTTCGACTTTGACGGGCTGCTGTGCGAGCTAGGTAGCAGCTAGAGCGGCGAGACCACTCTTGGTGCTCCTTCCCAGATGTCCTCTATCGAATGAGCCATGAACGGAGAAAATCGGTCGAAACAGAAAAAACTTTCTTACACTGCGACTTTTTCGACTCCGGTGTCGAATTTTGCGCTTTTCGCGTTTCAGCGTCTGTAGCGCTCGAATGCGTTGCCGGATCGTTCCAAAAGTGGTTTCAAACGATTCTACGTTGAAATCTGGTCCAGAAAAGTGTTTTTGACAAATTTGCAGAGCTACAGTAACCCTGCCGCGTCCATTTGAAAATTGGGTGTCGGGTCGACTTTCGCGATATTATACTCGATTTCGGGGTTTTCGGGGGCGCTGATTACGAATTTGGCATTCGTTTAGCGTTTAGATGATGTTTGAACGTACCTATTACGAATTTGCATGTTACCGTACCCCCACTGCAGAATTTCAGTTCCGGAAGTCCATAGGAAGTCATGGGTGTTGTATGTCGATTCTGGGGTATTCTGGGATGTAGATCACGAATTCGGCATTAGTTTTGCGATTGGGAGTGTCAGGAGGCCACAACAGGGGAGGAGTCACCGTGCGTAGGAGTTCAAATTTGTGGAGTATACTGCGTCCCCCGGACGACTTGCCTGGTTGAAATTGAGTTTTCACTTGTTTCGGGGGTTTTCGGCGACGCTGAACACGAATCCGATGTTTGTTTTGCGATTTGGGACGCCTTTACCCTGATTTCGGTGCCCGGCCGACCAAAAATTGGGTCCCGGAGGCTGAAATTTCAAAATTGAATCGACAGTTGTTTCTGGGCTTTCTGACACCGCAGAACACGAATCCGGCATTTGCTTTGCGATTGGGGATGCCGTTAGCCTACTTTTGGCTTTAGAACACACCCAAAACATGTCCAAATTTGTTCAACCATGTTCACACTTGCCCAAGTATGTCTAAACGTATGTATTCAAACTTGTACAAACACGTTCAAACACGTTCAATCACTTCCAAACTTGTCCGAACAATCTCGACATCGCTGAATACGAATCCAGTGTTCGATTCCGTGAAGGCTTTTACCGAGTAGTGAGACGAGCGACCAGTCTACTGTGCTTCGAAACAAGCGGAGTGCCACCCTGAAGGCCCCCTTCAGCGTTCAACTAGTCTTTGATTGGGATCTGAAATCCCTTTGTTTTCCCGAATCGGCGCGCCTATCTTCGCTCCTTTGGCTTCTTCGCGTTCCATCTCGCGCTTGAATCGTTGTCGTCAGAATTGTTGCCAATAGGGCCTCTGTTAGAGATTTCCTCGAGAAAGAATCGAGACGAGAAATATCACAGATCGTGAGCTACACGGTAGACAGCTCTCCCTCCCTTATTTCGGCTTACGGATCTGAAATGGTGACTACTCTGCAGGAAACGAACGCGGTAGCTTATCGACACGAATCGAACAGAATTGTCATTTCTTTCTTCCTGCGCGGCTTCTGAGAATCGATTAATGGTTGAATTGTTACGATTAGATTCGGTGGCTTCTATTACTTCATTGATGAATCTGAGATTGATTGTTGAATGGATTCGCAACTGAAAAGTATGGACGGCGATATTTCTATTTCGAAAGCGGAGCTCTTAGGGCACATTGAGATGCTAGCCAATCAGAGGCATGAGATTCTTCTGACGGTGTTTCAGTTGCGGGAAATCTCTTTCGAGGCGCGTTTCACTGAGTTGTTGGCTAATGGGAAACTTCCCAGATTGAGTGAAGGCGAGATATATCGCAGCAGTACGGCTAGCTTGTGCCAGGTCGCAACTCGATTCATTGAGAGCCTCTTCTCCGTCGTTTCTTCGGTTGATATCGATTTATCGCGCGACGCGTCGGAGTACAAAGTCTACTCCTCTAAGGGCACAGCTCCCTTCTGTGAGCCTGAGACGGCATTCGCGAGCTTCGTTGACTTAGTTGAGCAGTTGAGCTCACCATTCTGTCCGCCGCACAGATCTAGTGCCGAATGCGCCGCCCCACTGGACCCGTGTGTCCCTTTGATGCAAAGTTGCGCGCCGCCTACTGGAGGCATAGAAATTGGAGGCGAGTCGAGTAATTCCTCGTCATATGTGGTTAGCGGCAGCGGCGAGTTGGATAGCACTTCTTCTTCTTTGACAGTCGCTTTGAAGTCTTCTAGAGCAGTTGCTCCGAACAGATTCCTATCTAGAGGTCGGCGAAACGAATCTTTCTCTTGCGAGAGCGGCAATCGTAGTACAGGCGCGCTGTGCCTTAGCCCTTAACTGGGGCTGGCCGGATTTCTCTTTAGCGGCTGTAACGACGGCTGATTCAGTTTCTGGCGAAGATAACGCAAGTATCGATTCCGCCTGCGGGCGTGAAACAGGTAGCGACTCTTCCGACTCCGATTCGTGCATTTCCACTTCTGCATCGACCTCTGGAGAACTCTTGAAAGTAGCCGCTGATGAGTATTTCGATTCCAAAAGCGAATTCAGTAGTCGCAATTCTCGCACCGTAGATTCCGTAGATTCAGTAGAGCCCACATTCGGTTATAACTTTGAGCGCAGCGAGCGTAAATCCTGCCAAGAGAGTTCGATCAAATGCGGTTATTCGAGCTCGCAGTCGAATTCGTTCTCTGTCAGTCGGGAGGGCAGCTCTCTCGAGCTCGAGTCACAGTTTTCGGCCGTCGTGTTGCGCAGTGGTCGCGCTTTCGACTTCATGATTCTCGCGTGCGTGGTAGCCGCCTTCGAGCTCTTCTTCCGCTGTCACGCCCACTCTTCGATGGTGTCGCACGAGTCGTATAGTACCTCGCACGAGTTAAACCTAAGCTTGGTGGATCTTCTGCCTCCGTGGCCCCCACCCATTCACAAGCTAACTAAGTCGCGCGGAAAATTCGTTGGCGTGGCGTCGCTCGTGCTCAGCATTCAGCCCTCGAGTTGTGGTTTCCCGTTGGTCGATCCCGAATTCCCTACGGTCGTCTCTGGTTCTGGTCCCATCCTTTCGGCGGATCCCCCTTCTACGGCTGGGTCGGACATTGCTCTTTCTACGGCAGCTCCCCTACTGGTTTCCACCGGTCCATCTACTGGAGCAACCCCTTCGAGCTCTAATCTGCCCTGTGGATCTATGGAACTTTTCCCCTGGTGCTCCCCTCACTTCAAGTGGACCTCTCCCCTTCTGGATCCTTCCCCGGCCTAGTCCCTCTACCTCCGGTCACCGGTCAAGCCTCGCCCTGCTTTGCGTGTTACTTGTTCGTTTGCTATTGTTGTTTCGTCGTAGTTGCCTCTGCTGTTCTTTGTTGCGCTTGCGCTCGTTTGTTTTCGGCCGGGAATGTCGCTTCGCCGCGTGATGCCGCGTGATTATTGAGTTTGAACGAGCGCGCTACCGTAAACTTATGTCGCAATTATGTCGTTATTTCGAATTCGAAACGGCCGCGCTTTGTGTTATGTCATCGGTAGTTAGCTTAGAAGCTACGGTAGATACACGTGTCGTTAGTGAAATATAGGGGTGATTTCTGGGCGTTCTCTTCAGTCGGCCTATAGAGCGACTCGCTGTTCTATTTCTATTCTTCCTTGAGTGTGATTTGAAGCGCGCCCTTTCCCTGCCGCGAATCCGTAGCCGTCCGTCGGTAGCGCGCCGTCGCAATTCGCTTCTAATTCGTCGAAAGTCGTCGTAGTTTGCTGCGGGTCGTCGTCGCATTTCCGTTGTTTGAAGAGAAGCCTGTCGTGGAAAAGTCGAATCACAGTCAATTGATCACAAGTCACGGCGCATTCCTCCTTGCTCTCCCTCCTATCGGTCGCACGTGACTTGATACACCCCGGCCGCGCCGAATTTTTGAATCCCGGGGTCAAATTTTCGAAATTGTGTTTTCATTTTTTTGGGGGTTTCCGACGACGCTGAACACGAATCCGGCGTTTGTCTTGCGATTTTGGACGCCTTTACCCTGCTTTCGGCACCCGGCCGGCCAAAAATTGGGTCCCGGTGTCGAATTTTCAGAACTGCGTTGACAGTTGTGTATGGGTTTCTGACGCCGCAGAACGCGAATCCGTCGTTTGTTTGGCGATTTGCGGTGTATTTAGCCTGATTTTAGCCGAATACTCACGCTCTGTAAAATTTCGCGAAATTCCGAAAATACCATCCGCCACTGATTTTGAGCGCCTACAGTACGCTGTCCATATAAGACGGCGCTGAGAAAGGCGTCTACGCACGCGCAATCGAACCGAGTTATAGGAGCATCGTACTGTAGCCATTCTGGCACGGACGCTGTCCACCCCAGCGGGGGATCCCCCGCTGTGTAGCGTAGATAAGGCGCGCCTCTACAACTGGGGCGCCGCTGGCATTCTACAGTGTGAGTGGCTATAGACTAGACAGTCAGCGGTCAGTACAGCCTGCTCCAACGCATCACTTGCGCCACATCGGCCTCTAAGTGTATGGTATCTGCTTAGGCCCACCCAGGGCTATGATGGACCCTAGTTCTACACTGAAAAAATTGGGAACAAACAAATTTAACGGGAATGCAACACTTGTTGGAGTTTCTGTGACCCCGTCTGCTAAAACAATCACGCGGAGTGCCTATCTGACACTCAAGGAGTGTCACGTATCACTTGTTACGGTATGTGCGTGCGTCCGTCTGTCACGCTCTGAGATCTCAGCAATGAAAAGTCATAGAGCAGATATCTTGGGCTCTATGGATAGGTCTCGACTCACTGATCATTAGTCATAACCGGTGACGAGACTCCAAAATTTGAAATTTGAATTTCGCGAGTTGCAGTAATTTGAAGATCCAAAACGCAAAACGGCTCTAACTCGCTCGGTTTACGTCATAGAGCGACGATCGACACGTCAGGTGAAAGCTCTCGACGTGTTCTTTCATGCGGCAGCAAGAATTTTTCCATTACGCTACCACGCACCACGGAAAACGCCATTCTCGAGATTTTTACACTAGAATCGCTCTAACTCGCTCAATTTGCCTCGTAGAGAGACAATCTCGAGTTCATTGGAGCGCTCTCGACTCACTGGTCATTCGTTCTCCCATTGGTCAAACTCAATAATTTGAATTTAGGTTTAGATGAATAAACAGCTTTATTGTAGGTGAACAACATCATTGTCAATGCTGAAAATTTGCGCTCCACCAACTTCTACAAGTCTCTCCAGCAAACCATCGAGAAGAACAAGGGAAACGTGCAGGAGACCCTGCAGTGAAGCACTCCGACCAGAACTGGAGAAAGCAGACCGCCACTCACTTATCATGAGAAATAAGGCCGATTACAGCCCAAAGATTCTCCACAAATTCCGCCGGCGCGCGTATGGATCAGTACCCACCAATGCGCCTTATAGGTGTTGCAGGCCATGGCCGTCTTCAGGCCATCGCCGTCTAGATGGCTCTGGCGTGGTCGATCAGGCCGCGGCCGTCTAGACGGCGTTGGCCTGATGCGTCAGGCCATGGCCGTCTTCTGCTCGAAAAGACGGCCATGGCCTGATGGACCAGGCCGTAGCCGTCTTTAGGAGTGTCAGCTGTTACAAGCGCTTACAGGGAAGGGGCACAACAGGCCTAAGCAGGAGGTGAAGTAGATGGAGGAGTGTTTATTCCACTTGCAGTTTGCACTAAAACTCGGCCGGCGTCGCGCCTGGCGGGTCTCAACGGAGGCTTCGCGCGACCACCAACTTCCGGGCGCGCTCCGCGCGCCCTGAAGTCGGTCACCGGTCGCGTTAAGCCTAAGTTTCGACCCGCCAGACTGCGACGCCGACTGACTCTTGTGCATTGTGGGCGCAGGGCGAGCCTAAGCATAGCCTGAATTGGAAGGAATATACTATGTCGGAAACTAGCAGAGCAAGGAAAAGACGGCCATGGCCTGGTGCATCAGGCCGTGGCCGTCTTCTGCTCGAAAAGACGGCCACGGCCTGATCGACCAGGCCAAAGCCGTCTAGACGGCCACTGCCTGAAGACGGCCATGGCCTGTGACATAGGCATCGATTGCCCAAATATGGCGCAAACTTTATTTGGAAACTCGAGTAACTGCGGCGAAACTCCCCGAAGAAATGCTCAACTTTCTATTCTGACACAGTATGGAACATACTCCTCAAATGCACGAAACACTATGCTATGCCAATCAACCGTCATCGGGTACCCAGTTTTTTCGCCCGCCCTCAGGCGGGCGACACCATACGAGAGGTCGGCGTGCGTGCGTGCGTATGTGCTTGCGTGCGTGCGTACGTACATACGTGCGTAACGCTCCGAGATTTCGGCGTTGGAAAGTCGTAGAGCGGAGATCTTGGGCTCTACGGATAGGGATTGACTCACTGGTCATTCAGCTAAGAGGTTTCGAAATTCAAAAATTTGAATTGCGCGCGCTAGTAAACCGAAGGTCAAAACGCAAAACGGCTCTAACTCGCTCGTGTTACGTCGTAGAGCGGCAATCGACACATCAGGTGAAAGCTCTCGACGTGTTCTTTCATGCGGCTACAAAGGTTGTTCAAAGTACGCAAACACGCACCGCGGAAAACGCCATTCTCGGGATTTTGACGCTAAGGTCGCTCTAACGCGCTCAACTTGCGTCGTAGAGAGACGATCTCAAGCTTTTTGGATAGCTCCCGACTCACTGATTATTTGTTCTCCCATTGATCAAAACTCAAAAGTTTGAATTTCGCGAGTTACAGTAAAAGCACAAAACGGCTCTAACTCGCTCGTCTGACGTCGTAGAGTGGCAATCGACACGCCAGGTGAAAGCTCTCGACGTGTTCTTTCATGCGGCTACAAAGGGTTGTTCAATTACGCAAACACGCATTGCGGAAAACGTCATTCTCGGGATTTTGACGCTAAGATCGCTCTAACTCGCTCAACTTGCGTCGTAGAGAGACGATCTCGAGCTTATTGGATAGCTGTCGACTCAATGATCATTTGTCAAAACTCTCATTGGTCAAAACTCGAAGGTTTGAATTTCGCGAGTTACAGTAACTCGAAAGTGCAAACGCACAAAACGGCTCTAACGCGCTCAACTTGCGTCGTAGAGAGACGATCTCAAGCTTTTTGGCACTCCGCCGCTTGAAAAGCGAAGGAGTGCTATAGGAGCGGTAAAGCCTACAGTTAGCATGTCCGGGGCTAGCGCTCGCTACGAAGCACCTAGGGAGCCAAATTTTTTTTAAAAGATAGCTTATGACGACGCGCAGCGTGCTCGGGGGGTGAAAAAATTTCGGCGGTGGAAGAATTTTGCGAAAATTCAAAAATTCAAATTTTTGCTAAGTAAAACCAGGCAAGTCGTCCGGGGGACGCAGTATACTCCACAAATTTGAACTCCTACGCACGGTGACTCCTCTCCTGTTGTGGCCTCCTGACACCCCAATCGAAAAACTAATGCCGAATTCGTGATCTACATCCCAGAATACCCCAGAATCGACATACAACACCCCTAACTTCCTATGGACTCGTAGAACCAAAATTCTGCACTTGGGGTACGGTAGCATGCGAATTCGTCATAGGTACGCTTAAACATCATCTAAACGCTAAACGAATGCCAAATTCGTAATCAGCGCCCCCGAAAACCCCGAAATCGAGTATAATATCGCGAAAGTCGACCCGACACCCAATATTCAAATGGACGCGGCAGGGTTACTGTAGCTCTGCAAATTTGCCAAAAACACTTTTCTGGACCAGATTTCAACGTAGAATCGTTTAAAACCACTTTTGAACCGATTCGGCAACGCATTCGAGCGCTACAGACGCCGTAACACGATAATCGCAATTTCCGACCCCGGAGTCAAAAAAGTTGCGGGAAAATAACTTTTTTGTGTTTCGACCGATTTTCTTCGTTCATGGCTCATTCGATAGAGGACATCTGGGAAGGAGCAACAAAAGCGGTCTTGCCGCTCTAGCTGCTACCTAGCCCGCACAGCAGCCCGTCAAAGTCGACCCGGGGCCATAAATCGCGAATTTTTCAAATTTGGCGCCAAAATGGGTCCCGCAGCGATCCAATTCATTTCTTCCACCCTCGGCCCTATCGAGTACTACAACATATCAAAAGATAGTATATACCATTATATGCAACTTTTTCGAGTTCTACCTTGCCTAATGCGTTTTTCAGTACTTTGAAAAAATAAATTTTTGAATTTCCCGCCAACGGGGTCCCGCAGCGTGACCCCATTTGGTGTCCACCCTGCCCACCCACTAGGCCTACCCAACGCAAAAGACCGTTTGCAAATCGGCCGCTGCACGCGCGAACACCATCCGTTAGAAATTACTGCGTTTCGCGCACAAACGCTATATACTCCATACTTTTTGTGGAGTATAAAAAATAAATACCCCATAACTTTCGCAAAAGTGGATCGAATTTGGTGATTTTTGGATATGTTGTAGGCCTTTGGATCCTCTACGAAGCGGGACTGGAACGGGCTCCCCAGGTGGTCTGACGCGGGAGTACGGTAGAAATTTCGAATTTCAAATTTTTTTTCCGACGTTTAAAAAATCGTAGCTCGAGTTTGCAATAGTGGATTCTCGCAAACTCTTCGATCCGGCCTAGACAATTGTATGTCCTTTCGATCGAGACTAAAACCGCCGAGATCGGTCTTGCCGTTGGGGAGAACCGCGGTGACAAAAGTCTCGGGTCCCGAGCGGAAAATTGGGATTTTCGACTCTGAGTGGCAATCAGTTTTTTTTTTTTTTTTTGTTTCCCTCTGGTTCAGTTACGTATTGCTCACTAAGGAGTGGGAAATTCCAATTTTCCGCTCCGAACCCGAGACTTTTGTCACCGGTTCTCCCCAACGGCAAGACCAATCTCGGCGGTAGTCTCGATCAAAAGGACATACAATTGTCTAGGCGGATGGAGATTTTTGAGAATCCACTAGCAACTCGAGCACGATTAAACGCGGAAAAAAAATAATGGAATTTACGTACTCCCGCGTCAGACCACCTGGGGAGACCGTTCCAGTCCCGCTTCGTAGAGGACCGAAAGGCCTACAACATATCCAAAAATCACCAAGTTCAATCCACTTTTGGTAAGCTATGGGGTATTTGTTTTTTTTACTGTCGCAAAAAGTATGGGAGCACATAGCGGCGTTTGTGCGCGAAACGCAGTAATTTCTAACGGATGGTGTTCGCGCGTGCAGCGGCCGATTTGCAAACGGTCTTTTGCGTTGGGTAGGCCTAGTGGGTGGGCGGGGTGGACACCAAATGGGGTCGCGCTGCGGGGACCCCGTTGGCGGGAAATTAGAAAATTTATTTTTTCAAAGTACTGAAAAACGCATTAGGCAAAGGTAGAATCTTGAAAAAGTTGCATATAATGGTATATACTATCTTTTGATATGTTGTAGTACTCGATAGGGCCGAGGGTGGAAGAAATGAATTGGATCGCTGCGGGACCCATTTTGGCGCCAAATTGAAAAATTCGCGATTTATGGCCCCGGGTCGACTTTGACGGGCTGCTGTGCGGGCTAGGTAGCAGCTAGAGCGGCAAGACCGCTTTTGTTGCTCCTTCCCAGATGTCCTCTATCGAGTGAGCCATGAACGGAGAAAATCGGTTAAAACACAAAAAAGTTATTTTCCCGCAACTTTTTTGACTCCGGGGTCGGAAATTGCGATTATCGTGTTACGGCGTCTGTAGCGCTCGAATGCGTTGCCGAATCGGTTCAAAAGTGGTTTTAAACGATTCTACGTTGAAATCTGGTCCAGAAAAGTGTTTTTGGCAAATTTGCAGAGCTACAGTAACCCTGCCGCGTCCATTTGAATATTGGGTGTCGGGTCGACTTTCGCGATATTATACTCGATTTCGGGGTTTTCGGGGGCGCTGATTACGAATTTGGCATTCGTTTAGCGTTTAGATGATGTTTAAGCGTACCTATGACGAATTCGCATGCTACCGTACCCCAAGTGCAGAATTTTGGTTCTACGAGTCCATAGGAAGTTAGGGGTGTTGTATGTCGATTCTGGGGTATTCTGGGATGTAGATCACAAATTGGGCATTAGTTTTTCGATTGGGGTGTCAGAGGCCACAACAGGAGAGGAGTCACCGTGCGTAGGAGTTCAAATTTGTGGGATATACTGCGTCCCCCCGGACGACTTGCCTGGTTTTACTTAGCAAAAATTTGAATTTTTGAATTTTCGCAAAATTCTTCCACCGCCGAAATTTTTTCACCCCCGAGCACGCTGCGCGTCGTCATAAGCTATCTTTTAAAAACAATTTGGCTCCCTAGGTGCTTCGTAGCGAGCGCTAGCCCCGGACATGCTAACTGTAGGCTTTACCGCTCCTATAGCACTCCTTCGCTTTTCAAGCGGCGGAGTGCCAAAAAGTTTGAGATCGTCTCTCTACGACGCAAGTTGAGCGCGTTAGAGCCGTTTTGTGCGTTTGCACTTTCGAGTTACTGTAACTCGCGAAATTCAAACCTTCGAGTTTTGACCGATGAGAGTTTTGACAAATGATCATTGAGTCGACAGCTATCCAATAAGCTCGAGATCGTCTCTCTACGACGCAAGTTGAGCGAGTTAGAGCGATCTTAGCGTCAAAATCCCGAAAATGTCGTTTTCCGCGGTGCGTGGTTGGTTGCGTAATTGGACAAACCTTTGTAGCCACATTAAAGAGCACGTCGAGGGCTTTCAAGTGGCGTGTCGATTGCCGCTCTACGGCGTACGACGAGCGAGTTAGAGCCGTTTTGTGCTTTTACTGTAACTCAAATTCAAACTTTCAAATTTTGATCAATGGAGCAATACGTAACTGAACGAAGTACAATACATACACCATCCGGCTCGAAATTGTCCTTAGATTGTCCTTGTGGTATGGGTTCAAACACATCCAGTGCGCCGCAGTTTGGTGTTGCGGGGACTGTTTATGGGACTATCTGTGAAGTAATCTAGGAATTGATCTATGCTAACTTGAGTTACACGGAAAACGCTAGCTCCAAGCAGGTGAATATAGCATCAACCCGCCGCAAACAAAACCCTCTCTGAGACAATCTAGGGACAATATAAGGACAATTTAGAGACAAGACAAGACAAAGACAAGACAATTCATGAAATTGGTCGTAGGACAAAGACAAAGACAAGACAATTAATATTCGGGGCAAAAGACAAAGACAAAGACAAGACAATTGGTAAAATCCTGAGACAATGGCATGTCTGGTGATGAGTGCAGAATGGCTGTCCAATAGGCTCGCAATGTCCCAAAGAGAGCTTCAGGTGGAACCGACGCCAGCTACAGAGGATGGAGGTGAACACTCAGAGCTCAGACGAGCAGCCTGGCCGCCAAGGTGCAGTTCAAGCGCAACGTCGAGATCAGCCGCATGCTCCTGGGGCCAGTGGTGGCCCACGCTCTCCAATGGACCTTTATTATGCTAGGGTTGACCGTAGGCGCTCGGGTACTCCAAGCTCTGGGCTTCGCAGTCGAGGCCTACCTGACCACTGCCTGGATCTACTTCTTCGTCACTCTGTCCTCGCTGCTCAACCCACTTCTCATGGTGAGGGGCAGCGACCAGCTGAGAGCGCAGCTGCTTCGGTTTATCAAGTGTTCGAATGGCAATCAAGTGGGACAACTGCCCGTGCAGACTGTCAGCGGGAGAGTGGAGGCGGGCCAGCGGCAGGACGACCACTTCAAGATGCTGCTCGAACAATAGGGATACGTCGCGTTACGAACAGAAGTAAAGGGTCGACGCAAAAGTAAGACGTAAGGCCGTTATCGATAGCACAGGCCATCTGGCCAACTATCCGAAATGAAGCTGACTGTTGGTTCTGCTGTTTCCAGGATTCTCTGAACATGTCTATGCTTTCAGATGCAATTGGAAGAAACCGCCGCCGTCTTTCTTGCTACTGTAGCTCCACAAGGTCGGAGTGCTTCACCACATACAGGGGCACTTCACATACTGGGCACCTGCACGCATCTTGCTGCATACTCGATTAGATGCTTGCAGAATTTAACTTTTCTTAGTTTGCCACCACTAACAAACTTGACATCAATCGCACGACTGGTTTGGTCTACCTAGATTTCCAAAATCTGCCTGTTTAAATTTTCATGTCATGACCGCTTGCACTTCCCGCAGGGCAGGGCCCCACATCTTTTGGCAACTTGCTACTTGGTTTGCCTTTCAACCAGCATTTCGCCGGTGCAACATTGAACTCGTGACGGATGGCTCGGCACGATTCTTCTTCTGCACATCTCTTCTTGCACGATCTTAGGTCTAGGCCTGTCAGCGGATTAACAGCGCCTGCTATCGGAATGTTTGCCACGGTTTCTGAAATGCAGCCAGTGGACCCTTCGAAGATCGCCACTAAAAGAAGAGTGAAGCGCAGTGTAGCAGAAGACTGGCGAACATCATTCAACAGCCCAGCCGCGACTCACCGCACGTCACATGATCGACGTTGTTGCCTTTGTACGACCACTTGCCCGCAGCATCATCGCATGACAACTCGATCTTCTGCGTGTTGCGCACGATATCCGGAATGGGAGTATTGCCCTCGAATGCGACCTGTGTTAGCTGTAGTGGATTGGCTGGATTGGCATGCCGGTTTGATAGTACGATCAAAGACCTTAGGAACGTGAAAATCCATTTTATCGGTGCAGTCGAAGGAGCTCTTGCCTTTGTAGACGTTCTTAGCGGCCTGTTCACTAGTTTTGGGGGGATTTTGGTCATTCGACTGAATGGGCAGATCACTGCATCCGGTTCCGGAAGTACCTGAAGAGAAATTAAAGGCGGCTCACACGTTCGTTCATTCGCCCGGCCAGGCGGAACTTATTGTCTGGCCAGGCCATCACCCCGCTAGGACTTCAAGAGTTATGGCAGTCTTTCAATCGGGCTACGTTAGTGAAAGCACGCACACGCGGCTTTCCCCTAACAAGCTGTGTGTGTAAAAAGTTCAACCTGTACTTTGTGTCTGTCAAATTTTGGTGAGCAGTATAGTGAACTTTGTGCGCATCGTTAGCCGCATCTGGAGAAAGTGTCTTGAGAACGTGTACCTTAATAGCAAGTGCAGCTATCCCCACGATACGGTTGTCTGTACAGCTGATCTAAAGCTCAGTGATATCGCCGCGTTCGCTATATGTTATCGGCATGATACGACGCCGTTTATCTGATGTTTCCTACCGTGTGAAACCGTCACATCCGACAAAAAACTTGCCAACAGTGTGGTCCGGTCGTTCTTCATCAGGAAATTTCTGTCAAATTTAGTACTCTCAAAAACTTCTTGTATGCCACTGATTATCCGCAGTCTCTGCGCTTGCCATTTCTGAAGAAGTTTCGCTGCTAGCCCATCAGACGAAGATGTCCATTTTGACATCTTTGTGAATTTAATTCTAAATATCTCGAAATTGCAATTTATTAAAACTGTAAAGTGTCTCAAATTCTTATTGACTTACGACCTTATCATTTCTGCATTCACATTCGTCAAAAATGACGTTATATTTTTGTCAATTTGGAGAATTTTTGACAAATAATCGCGTATTTCTACTAAATTCCACATTTGCAAAAAAATTTCTGTTGTGTTACAAATTATCCGCTGTCTATGCCCTGTCCATTTCCGAAGAAATTTCGTTGCTAGCCCATCAAACGAAAATGTCGATTTTGACATTTTTTCATTTTAATTCTAAATATCTCGAAATGGCAATTTACGAAAACTGTAAAACTATGCCACAAATTCTTATTGACATACGGCCTTACTATTTCTGCATTCAAATTCGTCAATAAATGACGTTCTATTTTTGTCAATTTGTTTAATTTTGACAAATAATCGCGTATTTCTATTAAATTCCACATCTACAAAAAATTTCTTTTGTGTTACAAATTATCCTCTGTCTACGCCCTTTCCATTTCTGAAGAAATTTCAATTCTAGCTCATCAGGCGAAAAAGTCGATTTTCGACATTTTGGAATTCTAATTGCGATTATCTCGAAAATGCGAAATTAGCAACACAAACGGACATCGGATCCGTACTCAGCGACCTCGACTCTACTTGACCACACATGCCACATATCTTACTTCGGTGCCACGGACGGACGGACGGACGGACACACACACACACAGACAGACAGACATTGTCATCCGTATATATGTTACACCCACTTTCCGCAATCCACCCAGAACGCGCAATATGGCGCATTCTGGGTGGTCGTTACCCAGAATCCACCATATGGCGTGTTTTGGGTGGCGATCACCCAGAATGCGCAATTCGCATGAGTGAAGGGTGCCAGAAGCGCTATAGCAGGGAAGGGGCACAGCCGGCCTGAGCAGGAGGTGAAGTAGATGGAGGAGTGTTCACCCCACTTACAGTTTGCACTAAAACTCGGTCGGCCGCGGCCGCCCAGAGTCCACTATTCATGCGCTACTTTTGACACGCTCCTTTCTGAGGGGTTCTTGCAGGGCAACATTGGGATCGCCCGGGATTAATTTTTTGAGCAAGACACACGCATTTCTGAGCGGTTGTTGTAAGGCAACATTGGGATCGCCCGGGATTATTTTTTTGAGCAGACGAAGTTGTTCGTAAGACAAGGGTTTAAGAAAACAAAAGTGTTTCTTTAGGAATGACCGTTCAACAATTGCCTCAACGTCAGTTTTCAAACGGTCGAACGAATGCCGCTCTACAACGGAAGACGAGCGAGTCAGGGCCGATTTGCTGTTTGAACCTTTGAGTTAATGTAGATCGCCAAAATCAAACTTTTGAATCTCGACTTCTCTTAACGGAATGATCAGTGCGACGAAACCTATCCAGCAACTCAAGATCGTCTTTCTACGACGCACGCTGAGCGAGTTAGAGCGATTTCTATGCTAAAAACGCGAGAATGTCGCTTTTCGTGGTGCGTGTTTGCGTAATTAACGAATTTTTTACGCCAAGTGAAGAGCACGTCAACACCTTTTAGTTGACCTATCGCACGCCGCTCTGCGACGTAAGACGAGCGTAGTAGAGCCGTTTTGCGTTTTGGACCTTCGGGTTACTGTAGCGCGCGCAATTCAAAGTTTTGAATTTCGACTTCTCTTAACGGAATTATCAGTGTGCCGAAACCTATTCAACGAACTCAAGATCGTCTCTCTATGGCGGAAGACGAGCGAGTTAGATGAGTTTCGCGTTTTAAACCTTTGGGTTACTGTAGCTCCCGAAATTCAAACTTTTGAGTTTCGACCAATAGAGAAACAAATGATCAGTGAGTCGAGAGCTATCCAACCAACCCAAGATCGTCTCCCTACGACGCACGCTGAGCGAGTTAGAGCGATTTCTGCGTTAAAAACGCGAGAATGTCGCTTTTCGTGTTGCGTGTTTGCGTAATTAAGAAAACTTTTAATGCCAAACGAAAGAGCACGTCGAGACCTGTTATTTGACCTATCGCACGCCGCTCTACGACGTAAGACGAGCGAGTTAGAGCCGTTTTCCGTTTTGACCTTCGGGTTACTGTAACTCGCGATTTTCAAACTTTTGAATTTCGAAACCTCTTAGCTGAATGATCAGTGAGTCGAGAGCTATCCATAAAGTCCAAGATCTCCTTCCTACGACTTACCAACGCCGAGATCTGAGAGCGTGACGAACGAACGGACGCACGGAGCTCTCGTAGGGGTTCACCCGGCTGAGGCCGGGCGAAAAAACCTAGGATAAAACCTAAGATATTTGTGTCGCTATTGATTCCTTATTTCTCTGCAGGTGACGGCCTGCGACCCCAAGTGGCTGGTGCAGTACGCGCCGGCCTTCTTCACCTTCGCCGACCCCACGAAGCTGTCGAAGTTCAAGAAGGGCCAGAAGATCGACCCGCTCTACAACAAGTTCGAGGACGCCAACGCCTGGCGCATCTCCAGAGTCAAGAAGAAGATCTACAACCCCAACAGATGATGGATACGGAAGACGCGTGCACACAAACGAGCGCACTACTGGGCTGTTCCTTTGGCGGGCTACTGTATTCCGTACGCGCCATTGTTCCTGGTGGCAGCCCGCGTATGTTTATCTTTCGGCAACAAAACAACATGTGTAAGAACCGGCACGAAACGGGAGCACATTCCGGCGGCGGCCTCCTTTACGATTCCCGGTCGGAGGAGAGTCGAAAACGAGTTAATGACTCCAAACTACGAGATTCGCTATGTTGCGAGGGGGCCATACGTCAAGCGCGGGCGCGCGGAAGACCAAAACAGAACCTAACGAAGGGTGAAGAACACGCGAAACAGATACTGCGAAGACGGCGAGCGGCGGCGCTGGGCGGTGCGCGCTGCGCGCGTTCGTCGCGCTTGACGGCGGAGCGGCGCGGCGGCAGCAGCCAGTGGCTGGCAGAAGCAGAAGAACTTGTTCTGGCGCAGCCAGTCGTCGTTCAAGGCGCCCTCACTGCCGCAGCTTTCCTTTTCTTTTGGCGGTCGCTCTCCTGGCCTGCTTTTGTTGTGCCTGCGCTATTCCTCGTGATGACACGCGGCGGCAGGACCAACTGGACTGGGCGTGGAGCAGACGCGCTCGACGTCGCCGCTGCTTCATTTCTCAGATTTTATTATCCCATCTCTTGGGAGTGCGCCACACGCGCTGCCTTCTGTCACCGGCCTGGCTTTTCGCTGCTGAAATGCTGCCCCTGTCGTATGTACATGGTAGGTGCATACATACCTGAAATCAACTATCCCGTGATCCCCCTGGGGAGGATTTGAATTGCACAACGCGTCTTTCCCAGCGTCGAGTCGACAGCGGTTATCCGACGCTCGTTTGGTCGGCCTGTCGCCGCCGATTTCCGCTGTCGAAGGGAAACGTCTTCCCAAGGGCTCGTCTATCCTTTTGAGCGATTAAATAAAGTACAGTATGGAGGAATGTTGACGCTGTCGCCCGCTCTTGAACTCGCCCGGCGACCATTTATCGCCGATGTTGTTGTTCCTCCTCGCGAGCCGAATGAAAGGAAGACAAGATTGCGTCCCAAGGTTGCCTGTGGGCGAATTGGATTTGCTTGGCGGCTCGAAGCAGCGCCGCCTCCTCGAGGTCGACCCTGTCGTCATCTCATTTTCCAGCGTTGCTTTTTCCGCGCGCGCTCGCCGTCTCGAGGAGCCAACCTTTGCGCACTGCTTGACCGTATTGTCGCGGTCGTCGTCGTCGTCGTCGTCTTCGCCCCCTTCGACCCATTCAGCAATCCCATTCCCGTTTGACCGTGGAGAGAGCGCCGAAAGCGAGAGTGGCGCTCGCCCCGCTGGCCGCCGCCGCCGGCGACTGCCCTTCGGAACGACGCGAACGTCGACGGCGACGACAATGGCATTGACGCAACATTAACCCCTCCCTTTCTTGCGTCGGCGGCGCGCCCACATGGTCGCTGGGATCAAGCACGTTTTCTCTCCCGTCTTCCCCTCTTCAAGAAGACCAACTTTGCCCCTCGTCCATCCTTCCCGACATTGTTCCGTCCACGCTGCGCCGCGGCGGAATCCTCTCCTCTCCCTTTCCCTTTCGTCTCGCGGTGACAGCCGCCGCCGCCGTCGTCGGCGGCTCTGTTGTTGTTGGCGCGCCTGGTCGTTCATCCCCTTCCTGGCCATCGCCCTCCCTCCCCCCACCCGCCACTCCCCCTAAGTTTCCTAAATAAACTCCGGGGCCAAATCCATCCCATTCCTGAGACGATAACAGGCCGCCGAGGCCGTCAAGCAGCCGAGAATGGACAGAGAAGGTCTTCTCCTTCCTCTCTCCATGCGCGCGAGGTGGCGGGAAACAAAACCGTCCTGTAGCCAAAGACGTCGTCTGGCCGGCCGTCTGAGAGGCAGCGCCGTGGACGACCTCGAGCCCGCCCCGCAGGCTCGTCGTCTCTAATTCAGAGCCCTTTGTTCGTTCTGCGCCTCTCTCTCCCTTCTTGTTGGCCGGCGGGTTCACCATTCCCTCGCGCAACCTCAACCCACTCACTTTGGCTACTAGGAGCTGTCGAGAGTGCTCTTCCCTCCCTCCTTCTCTCACCCTCAGCGCCCTCGGGGCCGGTGACCAGCCAAGAACGCGCGCGAGTCAAGTAGGAGGGCGTGGGGGGCAGCAGGCATGTGAGCGCGCGCAACCTGTCACCGGTTCCGCCTGCCGTCTTCCCCATTCACTTGCCAGTTGACTGCCACTCGCTGTTTGTCGCCGCGTTGACAACTTTGACAAATAGAGCCGCGCCTTGAGGGTCGGCCAAGACGATCTTCCCATCCGGGCCTCTCTCTTTCCGTTTAGAGAGACATCCTTTGGAGAAGCGTCTCAATATCACCGCCGCCGTCGGTTGGACACAAGGGTGGGGCGCTGCAATTGCCTCTGGGATTTGAGGTGTGAAGGTGAGAATTCATTCCATTCCCGTTTCTTTGTCGTACTACCTATCTAATCTCGATCGTTAGTAGCAACTGTTTTGCATCACTAAAGACCGTCTTTCAAGCGAGTGTAGTAAACGTTTATGGAGTCGAAGACTTCAAGCACTTGTCGTCGCCGTCGCCTCCTCACTGCTGTCGCGTTTTATGGTCCTTTTCGCACGCCGCCTCACAAACACTTTTCAGATCTCTGGAATCAGCTGCCCACAATGATTGCTCAACTGCTTTTCCTGGCGGCAGCGGTGAGTTGGCGCAGCTTGGTTGACCGTACTCTTCAGAAGCGGAAGAAGCAAGGTCGAGCCTCTTCTTGCTCCACAGGCATCGCTCTCTTGGTCACTGACCATCGACAACGGGGTGGAGGGGGAGCCGAAGGTGACCTGCGCCTCCGACAGTCTCTCGGTGGAGTTCGACACGAGGGAGCAGTTCGAGGGCAAGGTCTACGTCAAGGGCCACTACAAGGACGAAGCCTGCCAGACAGGCGCCACTCTCAACAACACCGCCGGCCTGCAGCTCACCTTCGACAGCTGCGACATGCGCCGAGAACGATCGGTTGGTCTCACTGCGGATTCGCTTCTACGTACACGTAGTAAGCATTGCGTAGTACAGCGGCTTGTTTCGCGCTCTTTGACTGTGGCTCTATATGTAGCAATGAAGTTCAAACTCCGTTTCCCGCGCGCTACCGTATACCAAATTGTGGCAGACTTGGCTCAGTCGGTGTTCGCGCGTCTGAAATGCGTCGCTTCCAAGTCCATCTGCAGGCAACTTGTGTTCCATCTGTCTGGTCAATCTTGCAACGCCAGTTTAGTGCGCGCCGTCCTTGCGTCGACTTTGTTTCGGAACCATCGAACCGCGTCAAAAGAGCACCGCCTCAGCGGTGCAAGGGTTCCCCCCCCCCCCCGCCCCGCCCCCAAAGGGGGACAAGGAGCGCCCCGAAAACAAGGCGAAGCGGAAAAAACAGAGGCGAACGAAAAACCCCCCGCGACCGGAAAATAAAAAAGATACAAAAACTCAAAAACGCCGGAAACCCGAAATGCCGAAACCACACCGAATAACCGAATCGAAGGGGCGACGATACACAAACCGAAAAAGAATACAATCGCTAAAAATAACTCAATAACGCAACAAGAAAGGATCTTACCAAAGCGCCACCCAAACCCCACCACCGCGCAAACACCCAACCAACCACCCCCCCCCCCCGCAACGCTGGAGTATACGAAGAGCAAATTGCCGATGTTACTTGGTATGCATTCAGCGTCAGAGTCGCCTTCTTGTATGCGCAGCGCACAGACTGACTACTAATGAGGATGGCTCGAGCTCGTGGATATTCGGCGGTAGGCGGCAGCAGCGCGGATCGGCGAAGGCGATTCAAGGTCTTCAACTGGCGACGAACTTGACTCGCTTCGGCCCAAGGCCAATTCAGCGTGGCGCAGCAGCGCAGCAGCGAAGAATGCCTCTCAGAGTTTTTGAGTCGGCGTTGCGCAACCACATGCGCGAGACGAGAGTGAAAGGACAAGGATAAGTGGGGTTTGGTAGGCTGGCGCGGCGCGCGGAGGCGTGACGGAAAGAAGCGCCGGAGCATCTCCTCTTCACAATGCAGTAGTGCGCCGGGCCTATTGAAACGACAGCGGGGGTCAGTGACAGAAAAATTGCAACTCTTCCACCCGTCCATCCAATCAAATGGGTTCAAGCCGACGCTGCACATGCACTCGAGCGGCCGATGAAGCATTATGAAAGTCAACACCTTGGAAATACAGTCCAGTGTGTATGTATGTAGGTAGACCTATCTGGCACAAACATTCAGTTCACTGTATGAGGCCCCCTTCTGGCACTTCTGTTGCAGAGCAACCCGAAAGGGCTGTACATCAGCACGACGGTGGTGATCACCTTCCATCCCACCTTCATCACCATGATCGACAAGGCCTACCACGTCAAGTGCTTCTACATGGAGGCGGAGAAGACCGTCACAGCCGGCCTCGACGTCAGGTTGGCCGCTATGTGTACATGTACAATACATACATCTCGCTGCGTTCGTCGTCGCTATGCTGCTGCTGCTACCCCTCCGGTTTCCTTTCCATTGTCTTTCCCGTCCTGCTTCTTCGCTCCGCTTCGCTGGTTCGCTTACCAACAACCCTGGCTAACAAGACACCCTGCGGCGCTTTCCTGTTGCGCTTTGTCGTAATCGCATGGGATGACAGCGGAATTCAACTGGCCACCAATGGGCCGGAGACGAATTATAGGCGCGGGGGCATTGGTCCGTTCCGTTCGTTCGTCTTTCAGTCTGAGAATAGACCAGCACCAGAATATCATCATCATGATGGGCGGCAACGGGGAGGACCTCCAGCAGCTGACCGGCCAACTGCGCAACGTCACGCCCTCCGACGTCGAGTGAGCCCCGACTACTTACACAAATCGCACACACACTGACCCCCATTGGCGCTATGTTTGGTTTACCATGACCCTGTCTGGCACCGTATAGCTTTGTAACCGACGGAAGACACTAACGGACGATCAGTGGTTGTTGCTTGCCGACCTGTTGTCTCCCGCACGGCATCGTGTTCCGTTGACCCAGCGGGCTTGACTAACTGGATCTGTTGTGTCTCACGGACGACCCTAAGCGTAGCGTCATCGTCCCGTTGCAGTAGCCTGACCACGGCGGTGATCACAGAGACCATCCCCATGCCGGCATGCACCTACGTCGTCCTCGACGGGGGAAAGGAGGGCGACCCGGTCAAGTACGCCACCGTAGGACAGCTCCTCTACCACCAGTGGAGCTGCGCCGCCGACGAGAAGAGCGGTACTGTGATGGGTTTTCGTAGCAGGCACCTTCGCGAGTGACCATGTGTGGGGGCGGGGAGAGTATGGGGTGCAGTGGGGGTGGGGTGGGATGGAATGCATTCCTCAGTACTCGAACCCTATAAGATTCCGCTTCCAGCCGGCATCTTCTGCATGGAGGTCCACACGTGCTACGTGGACGACGGCGAAGGTCGCGATGTGCAGCTGCTGGACGAGAACGGCTGCGCCATCGACAAGTACCTGCTGGGCAACATCGACTATGACACCGACCTCTCTGGGGGACAGAGTTCCATGGTCTTCAAGTTCCCCGACAAGCAAGGCGTCCACTTCAAGTGCCAGATTCGGCTCACTCTTCGCGAAGGGGACTCATGCGCGGTTATAGCTACAGATTCTTCTGAATCTAGAGTCACTCTGTCGTCGTGTACGTGCACCGCGACCTGCTTCAGAGGAAGTCGGACGATTGCGAGGGAACACAGAGGGGAAAGCGATCGGTTAACTTCGTCGACTTGACCAACGCGCAGGCAACCGAGGAGGAAGGCGAGAACGTCGACGTCTTCTCCCAGGAAATGACCATCTTTGATCTCGACGACCCAATAGGTTGCCAGATAGACCGGTGGAGCCGACAAGTTACCGACCACTGAAACGTAACCCTTTTCGCCTTACCTTGTAGCGGCCGACCTCGACCGACAAGAGGTCCAGCAGTTGAACCGGCGGACGCTGCTGCGCGCCGTCGACGACGTCCGCCACCTGTACGCGTCGCCGACTTCTCGCGGCGACGGGCGGAGCGCCGCCACCTTCTGCCTGTCGCCTGTCACCTTCGGGGTTCTGGTGGCAGTGCTGGTCACCGTTCTCGTCAGCTCGCTCATCACCGTCGGCGTCCTCTGCTGTCGACACTCAACGCGCGCCGGCGCTTCCTCTTCCGCCGCCAAACTCTACCCCGTTAGCTAGGACACACCGAGGAAGTGGCCGGAGAACACTCGGGCGCGAGCCACTGCCACCCGTTCAGTACTGCCGCCGCTGCCGCTGCTACTATACTGCCATTCGATGCGCTTTCAGTCTGCTGTGGTGACGAGTTGTTAGTGACATCCACACGCATATATTCTTGGACAATCTGTCCCGTACTTGATGGTGAAAGTGTTGTGCTCTTGTGCGATTTCGTACTTCACTTTCTAAGGTGTCTCTGCTTATGGTACCCCAAGGTGTCAAAGCTTGGGACTTACTAGGTTGTTGCGTTGGGCATACGGTACATACATTTACCTGAGTATGGACGGATGTTTGAATTGTGTAAGATATGTAGGGAGTCATCCTGCTGTTAACTGGACGTGTCGGGTCAGATCGTGTTTTGCTGAATTGTAGCCGATACACGCAGTATTCATTGCTTCGCTGTTGACGCTCTACGTTAGGGAATTGGAAGGAGAAGGATATGCAGTAGCAGTGTTGGAGATACTCGGTATGCACGGTGTGCGCAGGCCTGACACAATGATTTGCACACGTTGGCCAGTAGCGATGTACCGGTTACATTACAGTTCCGCTCACTATGGACCACGGGCAATAGACCCCAGCACATACACATCCGATCGATACATACCTACATACGGTAGCTGTAAACACCTTGTGAAATTCGCTTGTCAACCCAAGTTGTAAGTCATGTGCAAAGTTTAAAGAAAGAAGAAGAAGGAAAGGAATGGCGTCGTCGTCGTCGATGGACAACTGGTTTTACGCGGGGGAAGTGGTCGGTGCCCAGAAGGAGCTGCTCGTCTGTGCCTACAAAGGAGGAGGGTATTCTGGGCAGGTGTACCAGACTCGGAACCAGCGGAACGGCACCACAGCAGCTACCAAATTCGAGAAATCCCGACCCGCCAACGATAGACCCCCTGCCGTGCGCGAAGTCCACTCGTACCACAAGAAGATGACAGGAAGTTCAAGTGGTCGAGTAATGAAGCCAACGAAAGAAGAGCTCAGCGAGTTCAGCTTCCGAGGGGAGCAGCTCTTCTATTTTAGCAGCGAGCTATTGGGCGCTCACGTTGGTGAGCTCAGAGAAGCGGCTGGACGAAGTTGCATGCCGCTTGAAGTCGCTCTCACAATTGGTCGAGAGATGCTGTTCTGTCTCGAGGACATTCACGAAGCAGGATATCTTCACCGCGACGTCAAGCCGCCCAATTTCTGTCTGACGACCGACGGCCAAGCGATTAAGGCGGTGGACTTAGCGTTTGCTAGGAAGTATGTCACTGAGACATCGCAAGGACAGCGAAGCCACGTTAGAGAAGCGGAATCGTGCCGATTCGTCGGCAGCAAGCGCTACTGTTCCATGAGGCTACACAAGCGGTTCGACCCCAGCCGTTACGATGACCTGCGCTCGTGGTGGTATTCAGTGCTGGAGCTGCTGATGTGGAGACTTCCCTGGCATCACAACGTCGATGAGAGACAGATTGCCGATTCGAAATACACACTGCAACACTACGGTGTTACACGCTCGTCTGCAACGGCTCACTTGCCACTGAGGGTGCTTCAGCACCTGGACGCCATCGATGCGCACTTGGAGACTCTCAAATATGCGGACGATCCAAATTACCAGCTGATCAAGAATCGTTTGCGCGCCGCCATCGGCAAGGAAACTGATCTGAAGGAGTTCAAGTTCGATTGATTCGATGTGGAAACACATGTGGAGTCATTCTGCGGCTGCGAAGGCAATGCATCGCGGCCGCCGCCGCAATGCCAGCGCTGCGCCGAAGTCGCAACAAGAGGACGGCTCTTCCTACAGCAGCAGTAGATCTGAAAACAGAGCACAGAGCCAACAACTGACGCGCACGGTCACGAAGAAGTCGCTTCTTCAGAAGAATCCACTCCTGCTCAGATTCGGACGGAAGACGAAGACGAAGGTACAAGTGCAGAAGCGTCGTCGAAGGTCGTCGACAGTGGCGGCCAGGAGCCGTCGCAACGCGAATCGTCGGATGCAGCCGTCGTCGACAGCGGGACCTACAGAACCGCGGCGGCGGAAGCAGACGTCGCAAAAGCAGAAGTGGAGGACGAAGAAGAGGCCGTGGAGCCGTCGAAGGACACGGCCAGGGAGCTATACGGCGTCCGTAGCCCCTGGAGCAGCAGCATAGCCAACACATCCTCAGCTGATGAGCCAGCGCTACCGCAGCAGGATTCCGGGAGCCCAATCGACGCGACGCCGCCTTCGGTGGAGCCGAGTCAGGGTAGCGAGGCAGACGAAGAATCAATCGGCAGCAACTCCCTAGCGATCAGTGATACTTATGTGATCGATGATGCGCGCAGAGGATTATCAGCGTGTATATTGTTGCTGTGGATATGTGATAAATGTATATCACACGCGACTAGGTACCGGTACCTACATACTGAGATTGTCTCATTCCCACAAGGTAGAGCGAGCAGTCAACAGGCAAACCCTGCAGCATTACTCCTTTGCAGTTACAGTAGCAGGGTTGTGTAATACAGCATTGCGGCGAGAGACAACATTCTCTTGTGTCGATGGGCGTAGTCGAGATAAAACGGCCAATAGGCCTGCGCTACTTACCATATGAGGGACTATCTTTATTCATGTAATGTGATCTCGCCGACGCGTCTTTCTTTCGTCAGTTCCCAACGGCTTGTGGGTTCAACGCAGGATGATTTGTATAGAGATACGTTCTCGCCCTTCAATCAAGCTTCTCGTTCAATGCATCTTCGCTTTAAATAGAGGAGAGCGAACACAGAATACAGTGGCGGATCCAGGGTTTTGGAATGGTATAAAAGTACATAAAAAAATTTGCGCCGCAGGCGAAAAATGTTTCCGATTTTGGCGTTTTCTGCTACAAAATTGCCTTAAAATAGCGCCGCAGGCAAAAATTTTTGCCGATTTTGGCCTTTT